>APFE030594428.1:0-16839 GCA_000404065.3 Pinus taeda | reverse complement strand
AATTCAAGGGTCTGGAAAAACCCTAAATGTCTTGGACTGTATCTCTAAACATATAGTGAAACAATATCTAAAATTCAGGCCCAAGATTCATTGAAATTTTGGCTCAAATGGGTTTTAATTTCAGAGTCTGAACCTTAGTAGAAAAATACTTATAGCTAAAATTCCAGGATGACCTGTTTGTAATGGAATTCTGGAGCTTGCAACAACCCTAACTTCCTCACATCATATATCCAAAAATATAGTGAGACAAGATCTTAACTTTTGACTCGAGGTTCAAAACAGTTTCTGATCAAATGGGTTTTTTCTTTAGCTTCTGAAACTTCATAGAGAAAATGATATATCGAAAATTCCATGATGTCTTGTTTGGAACAACGAAAGCCTAGAATCCAAAGCTCTGATACCAAATGTTATGAAACCAGCTCACAAAAAGATAGAAATGATAGATCAACGACTTCAAAATAAGCCTCTTCAAGGGGACAACCTCCTTTAATTTACACAAATGAACAATTCTTGGATGATACAAATGACAAGACCTCCTTTCTATATATAGGAGTATAAGGGGTCATAATATAATCAGAGCCGACATAAAAATAATAATGTAAGGGCATGAAAATAACAATAGTGGGCTTCTATGGGGAAAATAATAACAATATGGGGACTACCTGGGCACAACAATATAATAAGGGGGTTGCACCAATAAAAATAAGGGGTAACAATAAGGGGTTACACTAATAGTATAGGGACCTGACATGTTAGTATATGTTCTAGTTTATAGTTCACACTTCCATTACCAAAACATGGAGGTAGGCTCATATCATAGTGACACTCGACTCATGTTTACCCCAGAGAGCTTGTAAAGCTAATAAATGTGGGTGGGGTGTTAGAAGATGGTATCAAAGCTTCTAGGTTAAAACACTTTGACTGGATGGGTTGAAT
The DNA here is from genome assembly GCA_000404065.3 of Pinus taeda. Lineage (NCBI taxonomy): Eukaryota > Viridiplantae > Streptophyta > Pinopsida > Pinales > Pinaceae > Pinus > Pinus taeda. The sequence continues at coordinate 15,903 of APFE030594428.1, read as the reverse complement.
GTGTTTGTTATGCATGCATTGTTATGGTTATGATAATGCCATAATTTAAGAATTGATATTCTTGTGATATTGTATTGTTCTAATATGGATTGCACTATGCAAATTCAATAGCCTCCCTTGGAATACACTGAGGTATGATTTTGATTATGTTTGTTGTGCCTTTGTAGACAGTTCTAGGCTGGGGAATTGTGTCAAAACATCTAAGTAAGGGTTTTAATTGAGTTGGATGACCAATGCATTAAACATTTAATACTTGTAAATCCAAATACTTTTGAAAAATATGAAAGGGATGATTCTTAAATCATATCAATATAAATCTTTTAAATTGATTTTAAAAGGAAGAAACTAAGAAGGTATATAATTCTTTAAACATTCATAATGAGCATTTAGCGAACCATATATAGTTGATGCCTGTAGAAAATTTCTACAGCCAAACAATACATGTTCAAAACATGATAGGAGGTAATAATTAAAAGATTTAGAGGAATTAACTAAGACAAAATATTTAATTAATTAACTTCTTTTAATGATTTTAACTTTGCAAGGGGCTGTCAGGGAGACTGATATTCAATCTAGCCTTGCCCAAAATTCGATGTTACCTTGAACATGTGCATAAATAAATGTGAAAAAACATAAATGAATAATAGGAAAATATCACATGAATACACACGTTGTTAAGGATGAAGCCAAAATCCTTCAATTATCTTCAAAAATAGCTCTGGATGTTACAATCATGTCCGAGAATCATTAACAAGGGTTAAAACCTGACTTCCTCGAATTACAAAATACTTACAGAATCTACATTCAAAAATATGTAAAGTCCTAATAAATGTTATTAAAAAATATTTATTATCCATAACGACTTGGATATTATAAAAATAGAATACCAAAATAGATTTTCAGAACGGATTTCGATAATAAACACATAATTTAAGGGTGGTGTTTGATGACTGTTGACATTAACTAGATTTTCTTCTTTCTGCTCCTTCTTTCCCTATGACTGGTCACTCAATTCCTTGCATTCTGTTTTAATTAATGAGTTCAAGTAACTTATCCCATATTTTATCAGCTGGGATGGAAAAAAAATTGTTACTTTCCGATATACCTCATCGACTTCTATGTATTTTTCAAAAGTTGGCCTAGTGATGAAAAAATGATTAATTTCATGTTGAATGAAAAGATCATACTCTAGGCCTTCAAGGAATGCTTTACCACTGATTATCCCATTGAATTTGGAAAATTTGGTTATGTTTGTTGTTATTTGGTGGAATTTGTGCTGATAATATTCTAGTGGAATCCATTGGCCACTAGAATGTCATAGAAATCGAATTCATTTTGATGTAGTATATTAATTTTCTATGGAACTTTTTAATCGATGCTACTAAGTTTTGACACTTGTTCTCTAATAGTAACATCAAATTTCTTTTTGTCAAAAATCTTCTTACGTCTAGGAAAATATAATTTTTGTCCTCAATTCCAAATTTTTTCAGTTCTTCTTATGTTTTAAAATTGAACCTTTTATTATTATATTAGATTTTTAAGGCATGTGCTCCAAATTTTTTTTTATTCTAGTGATGACTACTTTTGATCTTTTCACTAACTCTTCCTATTAAAAAATGATTTAAATAGATGTCCAAAGTCTAGTCACGGTTAAATTTATATCAAGCCATATCTTCTCCTTTGCCTTGGCCAATGTTTTACATGAAATCAATGACTGATTCTCACATTTCTCTAGTTGTTTGGTTAATCTGAAAATTTTCTACACTTTAGCCAGATATGCATTATCAACCTTTATATTATTATCTTGAGTTTTCTCTAGTTGAGATCTAGTTTTTTCAATTTCCATATCTTTTAATGACAAGTCTCCCATTGCTTTTGATACTTCGTCTACTTAATTATGACTGGTAGACTGTGTTTCTATTGTGGATAGTCTTGATCTAGATGTTGTTGCTCTAGATTTTCCTACTCCAGTGCTGCTTTGGAGCTCTCTTTCCTTGATCAATTTTTCCATCACTGCTTCCATTTTCAGAATTTTCATGTTCTTCTCTACAATCATTCGAAGCATATTTTCTTTTTCTTTCTCCAACTGACCTACTTCTTGTGCTTGAGGATGTTTAATAGTTAGTAATATCATTTGTTTCCTTAATGCCTATATATCTACATTTATGATTTTGATTATTTCCTCAAATGCCATTATATCTTTAAGATCTAATCCTAATTTTATAACCAAATCTTCAAGCCCCTTTATTTTAGTATTTTTTGCTAAGGAAGACATATTTTTTAGTTTTAATTGGGAATCAATGTTATTCAAAGTATCTTATAGATTAGAAGTTTCCATTGTAGAACTTGTCAAAGATGAATAAATCATTTCTCTTACTTTCTTGTGAAGTTCAATTTGATCAATAGGGTGTATTTTCTTGATGTCAAATGAAAACACAAAGATTTTCTAATCTCTAGCACTTTTAGGAACATGGACCGTTGGTTCCAAAAATGCTAATTGGAATTGTCCTTTTCACTATCTAGGGTAGACAATAGTCCAGTCTGAGATGTGGAAGACTGTCTCCAGAACTCTGCATATGTAGAAGTCTTTTCTTCCTCGTTTTTCTTCATATTTGAGAATTTTGCAAAAACACTTTGTTATTTTAAAGAAGAAGGAGAATCCAATGTAGTTTACATAGTTTGTTGTAATGAAAAATGAGATTTTGTTGATACGAAAACTATAGTAAGTTCTTTAGAAGTTTGAGCTTCTAAAGAATCTTCATCCAAATTTATAGTTTTCCTACTTTTGAATAATCTAAGTGATACTTTATGTAACTCTCACCCTGTTAGAGATACACTTTCTCTTAGTCTCTTGAGCTGTTTTTAAAATATTATTGGAGTTTCCAATGTTGTTTGACTAGAAACTAGCTCCTCAACCTCCTGCAATGTGTTGTCTACCCATTCTTCCTTATTGGCATATTGATCAACTTTAGGTTTTTCCATATGCACACATGGTGCATATTTCAGGGAAACTCTCATTCGTGAGATTACTCCTAATGGATCATATAACAGACTAAAACTCAATTTAAACTTAATATGGCTTAATAATTCACTGACTTCCTCTTCTACAACACCAGTTATATGGAACAAAGTTTCATTGTTCTGATGATCACAACTCTTTAGTTAGGAAGATATCAGGCTCCACACCAAGTGACGAATTATAGAAAATGATGGGTTTGTGGGAAACAAAATTGGGGTAGTAATGATTCCCAAATATAGAACTCATCACTAGCATCTTCGTATTTTTGAAATTCCTAATTGTGAAGTTCATACAAGTAGAATTCATAATTGGTGTCTTACAATTTTAAAATGGATATGCAATGAGTGGGAGTTCATCAAGTTAATGTAGTGGGTAGCAAAGGATTATGTACAATACATTTATTTTATTTTTTCCTTTACAATGGGAAGCCATTAGAAATCAAAAATTATTTGGGGGAAATTAGGCTAGCTACTGTAGAAATGAGTGAATGGTTGAAAAGTCTCGTTCACTAGGTATTCTTCTTGTAAAGTATTGTTTTGAAATTCAGTTACGGGAAAGAATGTAAAATGATCCATTTAAAAGGGATAACAATCTTTTATTAGGAGGGTATAATGGGTTTTAGATAAACTGACCATTATTGGCGCGAAGGATTAAATACTGTAGAACATTGGCAAGACAAAATTAATGGGCAACTGTCATTTGCTAGATTTGATGAGAGAGATGGAAATGACTAAGTGTAGCAGGACATTAGCAGAAGGTAAAAATGGCAGGAGGAAAACCAACATGGATGAGTGGTTTTTAAGGGAAGGGTGTGTGGATATGGTAAGTGGTATCGAGCGGAGGTTCCATATTGCATAGAATAAATGTATTATTTCCTTTAACTTCTTCAATTTTGAAAGCTCACAACCATAAGTTATCAAATTTTCCACGTTTGCCTCTTTCTTCTCTTCTTGCATCCCATGTGAGAACTAAATCTCCTTGTCTGAAATCTCTTTGGAATTCCTATCAAGCAAACTATACATGTTTTTTTGATTATATCAAATTTTACCTTGAACTTCATCTCTGTCTAGATTCAGCTCAATGATCTAATTGATGCTTCTTAAAATATCATCCACTTGTTCATATGACTCCTGCAAAACTTCATGGCTCAAGATGGTAATTGTGTATGGAATATACCTAAATTGCTCCATAAACAAGTTGCAAAGGATATTTATGAGTAGATCTTACAGGTGAAACCATGTTTTCCATATTATATACATGAGATGACTGTCCCAAATCCTTTTATGATCTGCTAATAATTTCTTGATGACTTTAATCATACTTTGATGATTCTACTAGCCCATTACCTTGTGGATAATAAGGTGTAGAATGATGCAATGTAATCTGATATTTCTGACAAAATTCTATGATATTTATTCTTATGAAATATTGAGCATTATCTGTCACAATTTGTCTTGGGCAACCAAATATAGACAATGTATTTTCTCCAATGAATTTTATCCCTATTGTATCAGTTGCATTATTAAGAGGAATTTCCTCTACCCACTTAGTGAAATAATCAGTGGCCATTAATATCCATCTATGTGGATTGTTGGAGGTTGGAACTATCTCACCAATGAAATCCAATCCCCACTACAAGAAAGGGATTCTACTAAAACTAAGACAAGGAAGTGCTGCTAATCTATGTTTCCCTACAAATATCTGACATGGGATACAACTCCTCACCTTTGCTCCAACTCGTGTGAAAATTTTTTTCCAATAGAAACCTACTCTCAATATTTTATATGCGGTAGCTCTCCAAGCATAATATTCTCCACAAATTCCTTCATGAAACTGCTCAATTACTCCATCTTTTGCACTCTCAATCAAACATAGTAAGAGAATATTTAGAAGAACCTTCCAATAGAAATTTTCATTTACTATATAGTATTTGATGGCCTTGAGTCCGAGGGATCTACATTGAAATTTTGTGAATTCAAGTGGGTATTCAAAACTGCATAGAAAATGCACTATGTCTTTGTACCAATATGAAATTAAAAACTTTTCATCAATGTGTAAAGGAAGAGGAATAAGAACTGTGGTAGAAGAAGGTTCTTGTGGATTCTTCTCACATTAAACCCAATAAGGTTGTTATGGATTCTTATCACCTAAAACTTGAGAAGGTTCTTGTGGAATCTTCTCACCTAAAGCCTGAGAAGGTTCTTGTGGGTTCTTCTCACCTAAAATCTACATGATAGTATTAATACCAAGTATTTTGCAATTTGATTTAGCTAAAACTTTAGCTAAATGTCGTCCTTTCGCCAAATTTATATTTTTTTATGTCTAAATCAAACTCAAGTATATTAGCAATCCATTTTCCCTTCTTTCCATCTATATCTGGTTGAGTCAACACTATTTTTACTGCATTGTTAGGAACATAAGAAATTATAGGATAATGTAAAACATAAATCCTATATTCTTTCAAATCTTGTACTAAGGCATAATATTGTTTCTCCATGATATCTTATCTCAGTTCATACCTTACTGAAAAAGGAAATTGGCTATTCTTATTGATTATCATTTCTTTGTCATAAAATAACTACTATAGTGGTATTTGAGACAAAGGAGAAAATACTAAACAGTTTTGTATAATCTGGGCTAGCTAACACTGGGGCTTGTGAAATTTCCTTTTTGATCTGTGAGAAGGAGTATCTAGCTTGGACAATCCATTTAAATTCCTTTTCTTTCTTAAGCATGTCAGTAATATCTTTCACAATTTCAGCATAATTAGGTATAAACCTCCTTAAAAAAATATTTTCCCTAAGAATGACTAAATCTCTTTTCTATTTCTAGGAAAACTAATTACCTGAATTGTTGAAACTCTCTTAGGATCAATTATAACTGCTCCTTTTGAAATTATGTGTCCCAACAATCTTCCTTTCCTCATTGCAAAAAATGACTTCTTAGGATTAAGAGAAATATGAAATTTTTTGCATCTTTCAAAAACGTTTCTCAGGTGTTTAATGTGTTTAGCATCAAAATCAGAAAACACTGTCAAATCATCAAGGTAAATAACTATGAATTTATTTACCTTACCCACAAATTCCAGATCCATGGCCCTTCGAAATGTTTCTACAACATTGATTAAACCAAATGGCATCTTCGCATACATGAAAGTGCCCCAAGGTGTTGTGAATGTTGTCTTCTCTCTGTCTTTTTGACGAACCAAAATTTTGTTGTATCTAGATAAACCATCTAGTATTGAGATCCTATCAGAACTTGATACTCTTTGAAGAAATTGATCGATTTTGGTAATGGATAATTATGTTTTAGGGACAATTTGTTCAAGTTCCTAAAGTTGACACACAGCCTCATTTCCCAAATTTTCTTCCTAATAGGTACCAGATTAGCTATGCTTTGAGAGTATCTTAAGGGAACAATTATATTCGAATCCAACAATTTCTCACATCTTTCCCAATAATAAGAAGTAAGAATGGTTTAATTCTCCTTAATGTTTGCTAGAATGGATTAGCTTCTGGTTTAAGAGGAATTTGTGTTCAATAATAATTGTGTCATAGGTTTTAAATTCTTCATATGAACAGGCATACACATCACTGTATTGTTTAAATAAACTGATATATTTTTCTTTTATGTCCTGAAGATGAAATTTTGACATTTCTAGTTTCATTTGTAGTGCCTAAATTACAATCATGTACATCTTCCTATTTGTGAATTAAACAAAGAAGTTTTTGATACATCATTTTCATCAAAAAGTTTTTCGAGGGGAACCAATCCCTTTGGAATATAATTATTTGATAGCTGAATGATATCATGATCAACTTTTTTTTGTTTCAAATTTGGATCAAAATTACCATCATTTGACTTTATTTCACCAATGTTTTCTTCCTCAACATGTAAATCAGAAAATTCATCAATTGTGTGTAAAAACAAAAATTAACTGCTCATTATCTTCAAAAACTTGCCAATGCTCAAAATTGTCTAGGATGGAAGGTGTGTACTTCAATATGGTAATGTAATTGTAAAGGATCATGTGTTTTAAAAGAACTTACAAATACTGTCAGAGAATCTGCATGAATTTTATCTTCTCTTGGAATTAATGAGACGTAGAAGGCATGAAAATAGTTTTCCACACAATCCCATACTTCATTCCTATAAGATCTAAGTCTAGGATGCTTGGTTTGACAAATATTTCTGATATGTTTTACAATTAATTCTAAATCATAATTTACCACTAGGTTTTTTTACTTTTAGATTTTTAGCTAATTCCAATCCTAAAATCAAGGCTTCATATTTTGCCACATTATTTGTGACTTCAAAATCTAATTTGAAGGATTGGGTTATATTTTTCTTGGTAGAATGAATGAGTACAATTCCTGCGCCAACTCCATCTTTAGAAAATGGCCCATCAAAATATATTTTCCAAATATTACTATCCGAAAATTGAGGTATATTGACAATATCTTCAATTTTGGTTTGAGTAGTTGAGAGATCATTTGCATCCAAAGTATTAATGAATCTAACTTCTCTGTACAGTCCTAAATGTTCTCCTCCATAAACTTTTATTTTAGCATAGGACATGTCCATTTTCAATCTTCCTCCAAGCTTAGCACAACAAGATATTGATAACACGATGCTAAATTTTGGTGGAATACCTGTAGAAACTATTTCAAATACCATAATTTTCACAGGGATTTGAGTAAGTGTAACAACTAAGTCATTGATTAATCCTAGGAAAGGAACTTTATTTGAATCAAAAGTATATAGATCATGATATGGCCTGGTGATTTTCAACTCAAGTTGGTCCATGATAACTTTAAGCATTACATTATAGGAGGCACCAGAATATAACATACAATTGTATAAAAGGAAATCATGAACTTTCAATGTAATATAGAAAGGTGGCACACTTTCATCAACCATATCTGAACTAGGTCCAAAGACAACTGAAGGTTTCTCATCTTGTAGACTGATAACATCCCCTTCAACATCCACAGTGGAAGAATATATCCATTTGGAAACATGTTGTTTGTATCTTGGATTTATGGAGAGTTCGGATAAAGGAATAGGGATTTTAACCCTTTCTAATTATTTTTCGATATTAAAAACAGTTGGAACATGTTTTTTAGTAGTCAGTTGTTCTTCTAACTTATTTGGTTGTTGAATAGGTGGTATTTCAACAACTTTTACTCGAGGTTCATCAAAAGTAACATTTTTTATAGGTCTACAAGGGCCTTGTCTAGGTATTAGGTCATACCTCCTATTTAATTTAGCAATGAGATACTTAGAAAAAAATTGATATTTGAAAAATTGGGATGACTCTTGATATTGAGAAATAGGTTGGTCTTGAATTATTAGGAGAATAACATTTTGAGATGATAGGCCTTCAAAATAATTAATACTATTTCTAGCAACAGGAACAAATTCATCAAGGTCATGGTCATCAATCATTAATGGAGGTGGACTTTTTTGATCAATATTTGGTATTTTCCAAATCGGAGTTGAAAAGGTCTTTTAAATTGGAATACAGGTCTATTTGAAACTTGTCGGGTTACTCTAGGTCGAGTTCCCATTCTTGAATTCTATTAGATAGATTTTGTAACAAAGAGGTTATTTAATCAATTTAATGTTCTTCATCTTTAGTCATTGATGAAGTAGTACTTTCCTCTCTGGATTTTATTTTCCTTTTAGCCTTTTCTACCTTTGCTTTCAATTTACTGGATGTTGACCTCTTTTATTCCACTTCAGTTGCACTAGTTTTCATAATTGCTAAGGTTTCAAATTTTCTCCCTCTAAGCATGACAACAAAATCATCATCAAATGCTTTAGAAAATCCGACTTTAGTTGTAGTTACCCAGGGCATACAATCTGATGGCATTTTGTTGTAATTCTTATTGAATATCTTAATAAAGTTTGCAACATGTTCTTTAGGGTTTCTTCTCAAATCTTCAAAATCTGTTAAATAGTAAAGATGATCCTTTTTAATTCACCATTGATCCTTGAAGATGTTGGTTAATTCAGCCCATGAGTTAATAGAATTTTCTTGTAGTTGCCTAAACCATATCCTCACATTTCCTTCTAATGATTGAACAAAAAGTATAGTGTAAAAATCTTCATGCTCAATGTTCATGATATCAACAAAATACATAAATGTAGCCAAGTGGTCTTCTGTACATGGTCTAGTTTCTCCATTGAATTTGGGAAAATGTTTCAAATAACATTCAGGAAAATCATGAAGTTGGGGAGTTGCTGGGATCACTAATGTTGCATATATGGCTGTTATAATTTTCCTAAATCCAACCATTTGGTATTATAATCGAACTGTTAGTTTTGGGGAGACAACTTTGCTTGAAGATGGTTGTGATAAAGGTTTAGGTTTTTGGAAAAACTAAGGATAGAGAACTATTTTTTGAACTTCAGGTATGGTTTTCTCTTGATCTTCAAAGGCTAAAGGGTTGGCATAAATACTACTTTCCTCTTCAGACTTGGGAGAAAATAAAGGATGAGTTTGTGCAAGAGAAGAAATGAAATCAACTAGTTTTAATTCTAATGTTTGAAGGTCTGGATCTAGTTTAGTATTAGGGGGTTTAGAATGGACAGCATGAAACCAAAAGGTGTCAAATTGATGAATTGGGAGTGTTTATTGAAGATCTACTCCTTTAGAAAGGAGTTCTAATACTTTAGCGATAAATCTGATAATTCAGTAGGTATTGGAATTGATTTAAAAGTCTCAGTTTGTGAGGTTATTTTGAGTGAAAGAGAAGTAGGAACAAAAGTGGATGCTTCTAATCTAGGTCTCATAGATGAAATTATCACAAGTCTCTCTGAATTTGATAAAGGAGAGAAATTCTCAGGATTTGTATGCGATCTAGTATGCCTGTGTGAATCCAGATTTAACCAATGGAGTCACCAGGGGAAATATTTTGACCTCCTGACCTCTTACTCACCATTAAGAGGCAAGTTTGATAGTTTTCCTAGGGAAACAAATTCAATCTTCGTTCCCCGACAATGATGCCAATCTAATGTTGTACCTCTATAGACAATTCTAGGCTAGGTAACTATGTCAAAGAATCTAAGTAAGGGTTTTAATTGAGTTGGATGACCAATGCAATAAACCTTTAACACTTGTAAATCCAAATATTTTTGAAAAATATCAAAGGGATTATTTGTCAATCATAACAATGTAAAGATTTTAAATTGATTTGAAAAAAAAATTTTAAGAAGGTATGTAATTATTTAAACAATTATAATGAATATCTAATTAATCATATATAGTTGATGCGTGAAAAAACTTTCTACAGCCAAAAAATACACGTTCAAAAGATGAGAAGAGTGTAGGTTTTAACCCTATACAAAAATTACCTACAGACAAATTCCTAAAAAATAGAAATAAACAATGATTGAAATCAAGAAAACAAATACACAAGATTTTCCTTGGATTCCAAACCATGATTACTAGATTTTTTTCATTATATTCTTTTAATGCTCAATACATATATATATATATATTATATAATTATTATATATATATATATATATATATATATATATATATATATACATTCAAGCAATTCATAGAACCCTAAATCCATTAAACTCCGGATTAGAAATAATCATGCAGTTCTTCTTCGAGGATCTAATAATAGCATGACAAGAAAACATCATGCCCAAACCATGTGTAAAGCCCATGCACAAAACCCATCAGGTAGGTTTCGCAATTAATCTAGGGTCCAAAAAAATTCCTAGGGCACTTTCCTAGTCCTCTTGTAGCGGGGGCTACCATCCCCCTAAACCATATGGTAGGTTGCGGGTTGTGTGCCCGCTCATCTCCCATGACCCGACCCTGTTATGCCTGCGCAATGCAATAGGGGTATCTATCGCCCCACATGACCCCCCTCCCCCCCCCGCGTGCATGCAAATAGTCATGGAATAAATATAACATATACCTAACATTCTCCCACTTTTTGTTTTATTTTCCACAAAGAGGGTCACAAGAGAGCTTAGTCATTGTTCTATCCCTACAACACCCATTGTTTCTCTAAACCATCAAAATGACTCAGTGCTCACATATTTTTTCAATGCATCTGCAGCAATATTCAAAGTGTCCATCTTTACCAGCAACACTTTTTTTTTCCTCAAGCATATCCCTCACAACGTGATATTGAAAATGAATGTTCTTTGTCTTTGAATGAAAAGAATATTTATCTGCCAAGAAAATTTCACTTTGGTTTTGACACTCTATCCTTATAGCTCAATGTACTAACCCCATACTTGAACACAATCACTGCAACCAAAATTCTTCCTTGCTTGCATGAGTGGATGTCATGTATTCTTCCTTTTTAGCTGAAAGTTCCACTGCAGACTATCTCTTACTCTTTGAACTGAATACACCTCCAAATGCGTTAAACACATACCCACTTTTTGATCTTCTCCGATCTAGATCTCTAACCCCGTGTCCATCAACAAATCCATGGATGTCCAAAACTCTATCAAATCCCTATCTTCCTTGGTAGTATAGACCATAATCACTAGTTCCATGCAAATAACTGAAAACCCACTCCACTATTGTCCAATGCTCCTTTCCTAGTTTTGACATAAACCTAGTCAACACTCCCACTGCATATGCAGTTTCTAGTCTAGTACAAACTATTGCATACACTAGGCTATGAACTGCACTTTCATATGGAAGATGAGACATTTACTCTTGATATTCTTGTGTCTTGGGACACTATTCAACATATAACTTTACACCTACAAGAATAGGAACCTTCATCAATTTATTATCCTGCATATTAAGCCTCTACAATATTGTCCTCACATACTTCCTCTAGTTTAACCATAGCTTCCTCTTTGCCCGATCTCGTTTAATTTCCATGCCCAAAATATAGTTTGCAACATTAATAACCTTCATGTTGAACTTGGAGGATAATTGGGTCTCCAAATCCTTGATTATTTCTTTGTCATTTCCAATAGAAAACATATCATCCACATACAAGACTAGATAAATAACATGGTCACCAATTTATTTAAAATACACACAGTGATCTGCATTGCTTCTGGTGAACCCATGTCCCCATATATAGGTATCAAATTTCTGATACTGCATCCTTGGTGATTGTTTTAACCCATACAAAGACTTTTTTAACCTACATACCAGTTCTTTCTTTCCCTTCACTACAAAGCCTTCAGGTTGCTTCATGTAGATCTCTTCTTTGAGATCCTCATGAAGAAATGTTGTCTTCACATTCATCTATTCTACCTCAAAATCAAAATCAACCACAACAGAGAAAATTAATCTAATAGAATCTACCTTGCCAAGAGCAAAAAAAATATCACCAAAATCAATTCCCAACACATAGGAATAACCTTTTGCTACCAACCTTTCATTCTACATTAATGATCTTCTTAAACACCCATTTGCTTCCAATGGGTTTCCTTCTAGCCAACAACTCCACCAGATTCCAAGCCTCATTTTTGTCCAAAGATTCCATTTCATCATCCATGTCCTCTTTCCAAAATTTTCCATCCTTTGAATCTACTGCCTCTATAACAGTTATGGATTATCATTACTAATAGATAAACACAAATTTGAATAGAAAGGCAACAAAATATACCTTTTTGGCCGCCTTCTTTCTCAAGCTCATCTTCTCATGGCTAGAGTTTGTGGCTCTTCATCTTCGAATTCATGTTCTACTATAGAATATGATTCTTTCTCCTTTAGCTCAAAATCCATCTTCCCAGGTTCCCTTGGTAGGATTTCATGTTTAATAACATCTTTCACCTCTCTAAACACCACATCTCGGTTGTACACAACCTTCCTTGTTTCTGGGTTCCAAAGCTTATAACCTTTTAAACCATCCTTATACCCAATAAAATCCACCTTTTAGATTTACTATCCAACTTGGTTCTTTTCACCTTTCAAACATGTACATATGCATCACATCCAAATACCTCAGATGTGAAAGAGAGGGTTTCTTACCATTCCATACCTCATGTTGACACTTATCCTTCAATGTTGATGAAGGTGATCTATTAGCTAGGTAACATGCAATCTCCACTGCCTCTGCCCATAATTCCTCTCGTAACCTGACATCACTGAGCATGCTTCTTTCCTTTTCCATTAATGTCCTATCGGTTCTTTCTACAGCTCCATTTTTCAGAGCCTTATATGGAGTAGTCTTTTTCCATGCTATACCACATTTCTTACAGAATGCTTCAAGTTCCTTCTTGCAAAGTTCTCTACCATTATCTCTCCTTAGCAACTTTATCTTTTAATCTGTCTAGTTTTTCCACTAGAGCCTTAAATTCTCTAAACCTATCAAAGACTTCATGTTTCCTTGTGAGGAAATGTATCCATGTATTTCTTGACAAGTCATCTATAAATGATACATAGTACACAGACTTACCCATTAATGGAACTGACGCAAGTAAAAACACATCACTATGCACAAGCTCTAATATCCCTTTCTCCCTCTTAGCACTATAGGGAAAACTCACTTGGTTCTGCTTCCCATATACACAATGTTCATAAAAATCAAAATACCGAGAGAAATTAGACATAACTTCTACCATACAATTACCATGAAGTATTCAAAGGCCCTTCTCTCCAATATGTCCAATCCTTTGATGTGATAGCATGGCCTTTTCTCCAAAGACCACTAGATTTTCTGCTCTACTTTCAGGAACCACAGAACCTATTGCACCCATCAATAACAATATGCTACCCAAAGGCTTTTATAGAGTTCCAATCCGAAATCCCCACATTGATACTAGTGATCCCAAAATCATATTGCATGTATCTTTCTTGAACACTATTTTTACACTTGAATCATCCATCTTGCTTACAGAATAATATTTATGGCTAATATAAGAATATGCTGAACACCTGGAAGTGTTCTAATCCTTCCACCTTGAAACTTTAGTTTGAATTTTTTTGTGTCTGATGATTCTAGCCTTCTTGTCATCACCACCATCATATTTCTCATACTCATAGTACCACTCCCTACGAGGAGTGAAGTGAAAGGATGTAGTTGAGTTAATCAACCACACCTCATGACCTACATGTGTATTTGAAAAAGAAGAAAAGTACACATTCCCACCTTCATTTGAGGTGGTTTTAGCCTCTGAAGAAGGAGCATAATCAGATCCCTTTCCTTCCTTACGAACTTTAGATTTATAGTCATTTTTGAAGTGCCCTTTCTTTCCACATTTCCAGTACACCTTTATAGGCTTTCCTAGAGATTTAGATCTCCCACTCAAGGACTTATTTTTATTTCTATTATGGGACAATCCTTGGACATACAAGGCATCTCCATTCTATCCCTCCATATTTTTTCATCTCATCTCCAACAAAAAGGATGAGACTATTTCATCAAACTTCAAGGTAGGGTTTCGATGTATTTTTTATGATTTGGGTTCTTTATGTTGTTATTTTGGTATAGCTTTTATCAAGGTGGAAATTGATGGCCACCCACCTATTCCACTTGGAACCCCACCATTGTTTCTTTCAATTTTCTTAATTGTAGCACATTTTACATTTCTTGACAATTTTTCAGGTCTTGAACTTCCATAGCCGTTTTGAGGCCCTAAACGACATGTTTTTGGAAAAAAGGAAAACTAGCAGCTTGTAAGAGGGATTTATAGGGGAAAGTTGTAGTCCTTGGATAAATATTTCTAACTGTTGGGAAAAATAATGATATCGGGGGTGAATAAGTATTTTCAAATCATTAATTTTCTCAATTTTATATCCTAATTTATGCATGTGACTTTATTGAAAGGAACCTACATATGTATGCAACTTTTATTGAGACAACTAGCATATACCAAATAAATTTAATTTCAGTTAATTCATATTTTCTTTATCTTAAGCCAATGCATCAATACTTCATTCAACATTATATTAACAGAAACGATGTGCAGTAAGAACAAAATAAACCATCACACATAACCAACAAACATGAACACCGAGATTTATGGTGGAAACCCAATGTGGCAAAAAACACCAAGGCTATCGTATCTATCTTATTTTTAATAATAAAAAAATTTGCAATCTTGTACTAGTATAGACTCATATCAGTACATGTGCACATACTTGTAGAAGGCTACAACCTTCATTCTCCAACACCTACTGGAAGGAAGCCCTAGCCCCCTAATCGTGTTTACCGACACCCTTCGGAAGGGAGCTCCAACCCCTTGATATGATTTACCATCTACCACTAGAAATAAGCTCCAACTCCCTCATTGAAGGCTCCAACCATCAACACCTATAGGGATAATGTTTCATAAATTTTCATACTGGATCCACCTGCTACAACACATCACAACTTGTAGGCCACATTTCACCAAATTTTTAGACTAGACCCAATGTTTAGTCAATTTAGTGTTATCTAAATTGCTAGTATTAATTGTCAACTCGAGGTTCGTAAACTGATGAAGTGTGGTGCACTATATGTGCTTAGTTAACCTCTTTCTTACTTCGTTGTTTTATAAAGTTATAATGTTCAACTCTTCCTAACCTTCTGCTTTCAACATATAGTACTATGTTAAGCACGATTAAGAATAAGTCCAAAAAGTAATCAAGCTCTAAGGTGACAAGTAAGAAAAATCACTTTAAAGACCAGTTATAATGTTCAACTCTTCCTAACTCCCTGCTTCAACATACCATACTATGTAAACACGATTAAGAAGTAGTTAGAAATAAGTCTAGAAAGTAATCAAACTTTAAACTTGCAAGGAAAGGGCTTGAAAGAAATAACTTGAAATGAAACTGAAAGCAAAGAACTTAAATGACTTTGAAAGTAAATGACCACAATCCAATGGCATTAGTCTCTATCCATACTGCTGCAAATAAAAGAAATAAGAAAATCACTTCAAGGATTGTTGTTAGT
>APFE030594427.1:40849-52455 GCA_000404065.3 Pinus taeda | reverse complement strand
AACCTTTTATTAATGTGTTGTTAATAGAGAAGATGTATAATTTATGAAATTTATTTTAATCTTGAATTTATGAAGTATAAAAAGACATTAAATCTTTAAGATATTTAAAATAAGTTTGTATTTAGAAAACTTTAGCTATTATAAATTTAATCAATTCAGATTAAATTGGACTTATATTGATATTTATTTAAAAAATAAATATGAAAATTTTAAATTTTAAAATAATATCACATCTTTAAATATATATGAAATTTTTTGAATAAATTCATTTTAATTTTGAATTTAAATAAATATGAAAATTTTAAATTTTAAAATAATATCACATCTTTAAATATATATGAACATTTTTTAATAAATTCATTTTAATTTTGAATTAATGAAAAATGAAGAGATTAAATTTCTGAATACACATTTTAAAAGAGATTTTTATCAAAAAAAAAAATTAATATAGTACTTAATGCTAAAAAAATTTAATTTAAATAAAATGATTTATATTGATATTTATTTTTCAAGTTAGGAAAATTTTAAAATTTTAAAATAATACAACATTCCAGAACTTTTAGAAAAAATGGAATTATAAAAGACGGATGTGGAGGTTTTTAAGCAAGATGTATGGAATCAGATAAAAGAAGTTGGCACTTGAAATCTGCGGGACATTCCATAAAATCTTAGGTAGTTCTACAGAAATAGTTAGATAAAAGAAGTTGGCACTTGAAATCGGCGGGACATTCCATAAAATCTTAGGTAGTTCTACAGAAATAATTGGCCATGTTTTATCTAGGCAAGAAAACTCCTTTGATGTACACTCGCAGTGAGCTCAGATACTTTTGCAGGCTAACTACTTTTGTCATTCAAAATTATATTTTGTTTCAATTTTTGTTATTTAAATAATAAATTTCATACTTATTTTTAATTTTTTTTTTTTTTTAACTTTGGCATCACTACATTTTTCTTATAATAATATATCGCTTTGATTAAGATTAAGAATCGAATAAGTGATTTCACATAAAAAAGTGTTTTGACAGAATACCCATCACCCTTTATCAAAAACCCTAAAACACAAATTAAACCAGAATATCAAAATCAACTAACACAACTTATTCAAACAATTTTTATTGTATTCAGTATTATTTACCTTTCATAGAAAAGGTATACGGTCCTCGGCTCAAGAAACTTATTAAATTTTATCCTTACTATCATTTGTTTAGTCACATATAAATTTAACGAAGAGGGATGAGATTTTTCCTGCATTTAAAATTTTAAAAAATGTTTATTTTATTAAATATACAGTTTTATATTATAATAACTGACAATTATTCTAAAGGTTGATTTTCCTCTTAATCAACCGTGGTGGATGTGAATGGAGTAAAGAATAAAAGGATATTGTGGAGCCACGGTTATGTTTATTCGTTACAAAGTCTACATAGGGACGAAGGTCTTGTATAGTATTTAGGAACGTGACCGACGGAGGTGCCACGAATTAAGAGGTCGTGGCAAGAGTCGGAAAGCATATGAAGCCATGCGCGGCCACGATAAAACTTGAATCTTGAGGCTACTCATTATTTCAAGGAGAAGTTTGGGTCAGAGCCCATGAATTTGATGCGCATGAATTTGTACCCTCCTTTCCCTACACCAGAGCTTGTTCTGGGTTTGAGTCTTCACTCTGATGGAGGAGGAATAACATTGGTCCTGCAGGATGGCGAAACAGTAGGCTTGCATGTTCGGAAAGATAATCAATGGATTCTTGTGGAACCCATTCCATATGGCCTTGTTGTAAACATTGGGGATTTGCTGGAGGTAATCATCCCAATACTTGAAGACTTGGGCATTCTGGATTGCCTAGATTTTGTTGCAGACATTGATAAAATTTCTGAAGGTCCAATCATGGTGTTACTCTCATATGGTCTATTCTGTACGCCGGTAATGACAAACGGGAGATATAAAAGTGTGGAGCATCGTGCAGTAACAAACGTAGAGAGAGGCAGACTCTAAATTGCGTTGTTCTACAGTGCAGGTATGGGTGCGGAGGTGGCTCCAGCATCGAAACTAATGGATGAACAACACCCGTGCTTGTACAGGAAGTTCAAGCACGAAGAATATATTCGCTATTACCTCTCCAGACAACTTAAAGGGAAACACACGCTTGCAGACTTCGCCAAGCTTGACATTAATCAGCAGTACTTAAGGTCAGCCGCTGCTTGTCAAACAAATCGGGTTGTCCAATAATGTTGTCATATGCAGATTTGCTTGCTAGCCCACTATCTCTATGCACGAAATCATGGGAATGCAAAAATTAATCTAGCTATTTAGTGTAGGAGATGTTAATTAGAAAACAGCTAGCCTAATGTGCCTATTTAAGAAAATATGATAGGTCTGTACCTTAGAAAGTCGATTAGCAAGGAAGCTACCTGATTTGGATAACTCTTGAACTGGTTGGAGCGAGTAGATTTACTCCATTGACAGACAAGGCCTGGCTATTCAGATTGGACTCGAGTGGTTTTGATATGTGAATACTTGAGTCATAAATACTAGAAATAACTGTGGAAGTCTGAGGCCTTGGGGGAGACTTGGATGTAATTATCAGTCCCGTAATGTAATTATCAGTCCCGTAGGTTGGGAGGAGAGCATGCCTAGACAGAGTAGGTCTAGAGTAGTCCTAGCTGCTAAAATATCAGAAACAGATAAGTAACTAATCATGCCACTGTCTTTCTTAGAATAAATGTGATTATTCAAATTTCATTTAATATACTCTTGCACGAAAACTTTTGTTTTGCTATATAACTAATTTGACTCTTAGTTAAGATAAAGTAGGATTACTGCTGGAAAATTAAGTTTTTGATTGGAAGACATTAATTAGTTAACAGGGGATAAGGTTAGCCCTTTCCAGGTAAGAACCCAAAATTAGACAATCATGCACCCAGTATGTGGATATTCCTCATGGTTTAAGAAGAAGTTCATGAGAGGAATTCGACCTTCAACCTGAGGAGAAAATATTGAAAATATTTAGACTAAATTGGTAGAGGAAGGCAGAAGTAAAACTAATAAAATTCAAGGGTTTATTGCTCAGAATTATATCAACTATAAAAACTGTAAAAACAATCCTTTCATTGACATTAATGTAAAACAGAGACAGAAATCCATTAAACTATAAATAAATTTGTAATATTTCAGAGAATAAACAAACTATGCAGAGCATGCAATAAATTGAAAAAATGTCATGAATATCATATCTCGCATTACGGAAAGACTAAAGCTCATGTTTCAAATTCATTAAATCCCATTAAAAACATAAATAAATTGAAAACAGAAATAAATTTATAGACTATCTCGTAATCAACCTGAGAAGTAATATCTTCTCTAATCGAACAGAGAACGAAAAACCTAAATGCAAATATAAATTAGAACTACAGAGTTATTAAACCGACTATGTAAAATTGTCGAAAGGCCTTCTCAGTATGAAAGGATCCTTAAAACGAAAGAGAATATACAAAATACATCGGGGAATCCCATCAATGGACGATTTCAAATCAGGATTAAAATACAGATCATGGTTCAAATTATATAATTCCTACAGACATTTGTATGCGTAAATATATATATATGACTAGACAAATCGATAGCTCTCATTTGTTCCTTGAATATATACAAAAACTTTGAGGGCAAATAACTAAAACCCAGAAACGCAATGAATAGGAGAAACCTAGAAGCAAAGAGGAGCTTGGGGTCATTCATTTAGTTCTATTAACCCTCTACATTAGCCACGACTGCAAAAAAAAAAAAATAGAATGATGAGGAAGCTGTGTAACTTAACCTGCAAATTTACAGTGCCTCTTCATTAATTACAGGCGTAAGCCTTATAGCGCCACCGCTCTATCGCCAGGAATGTCGTTCTCTATCAAATGCCCTCTTTAATTGCTTAGCCCTTTCCAATTCCCATCTGATGCCATTGGAGGCACCCACGTCCAGCAGCAGCTTCTTTCTTCTCGTGCCTTAAATGGCGGCCCACGGCGTTTACCGCTTTTGTGGCCAGCAAGCAACAGGACCGGAGAATCCAGCAGCGGCGCCGGCGAAACGCGGGCTCTGCATGCGAACGCTCAGCCTAACGATTTGCAGAGCCATCTCACGGCCGGGGAGGAGTGCAAATGATAGACTACAAACGTGAAAATTGATATTCTTCATGGAAGAGAAACTAGAAGAACCCGCGGGCAGGATATCTTAACACAAATACAGACGTTTGTTCATCACCTGGGGGTGTCGACACGTGCATTGCATGCATCCAACGTTCCATCAATGGGCAGGGTAACAATGTCACTTTTATTTATTTAAAGTCACATATTTCTTGCATAAAAAGCTTGTTAAAAACTTATTTACTAAACTTTGGATAAGTAAAACGTTGCAGGTGTATTTTTACCTCGAT
Source organism: Pinus taeda (assembly GCA_000404065.3). Classification (NCBI taxonomy): domain Eukaryota; kingdom Viridiplantae; phylum Streptophyta; class Pinopsida; order Pinales; family Pinaceae; genus Pinus; species Pinus taeda. Next base: position 48,038 of record APFE030594427.1, on the reverse strand, counting down.
CCGCGCGAAGTTTCCAATAAGAGGTAAAACAAAAAACTTTGGATAAATTGTGTAGCACGCTAAATTGATGTTCCAAAACTTTGGATAAAATTTGGGAAACATAAAAAAATTTGGTGATTAATTGATTGTGAGCGATGGATCGATCGCTAATAGTCCCAGGCAGGGACTAATAACCAGTTCGGCCATACTCACACCAGCAAGCATGGTTGTTCTGGCCAGGAGTAATGTTCTAAAATGGAAAAATCATGAATATATAAACGGGTGTTCTTTCCAAAGGTTAAACAGGTTAAAGTTGGTCTTGAATGGTCAAACTCACCTCGTAAAGTTCCAAGGTTATGATTCTTTGATTAGAAATGGGTAGAAATATAAATATGCAAATTGAAAATAAGCGGACTTGTAAATAATTATATGATTCTTTGTTCAGAAGAAAATATCAATATCTAAATTGAAAATAAGTGAAATCATCAGGAAACAAGGTTATGATCATTTATTTGAAAATGGGTAGAAATATAAATCTGGTAGGATTTTATTTATTTTGAGACATGATATTAGAACCATATTAATATGGCAGTGTTGGTATTCTTAATATAATGGTTTTGTCATTTAGAGTGTCTTGTTATTCTTAATATAATGGTTTTGTCATTTAGAGTAGTTGATCCTAACATGGTCACTTACATGATTTTATTATTTTTTAGTAGGTAATAATTATGGTATTCTAAGGCTTTTTTCATTTAATCCATCCATTCATGGTTTTGCTTATTTATGAGCCAGAAATCATGCTTCCCTTATTGAACTTACCTATTCATGGTTTCGCCTATTTATGAGCAAGAAATCATGACCTTGTAACTTGGTAATTCATGTTCATGGTTCCACACATTTTTGTCTAATCAAACCTAAATCTTTATCTAGTTATCATTAATAAATAATCATCTTCATCAAGGTATATTGAGAAGTATATAATGAAAATAATTGTGCTATCCTAAATTCTATATACAATATTAAACAAGTGTGACCCCATTCTCATTTTGTTAAAGTTTGCAAACACTATCCACCTTACAAACTGTTAAGATTTTTTTCCCTAGAAATGTGTTTAATCATGATTGTGCTTAGAAATGGTGAAATAATGGATGGGCTGGTTACAAATTTATGGTTTCCTACACAAAAATCAATGAAAACCCGAACATGTGAGTCAAATATGAGCAAAACCATATATCACCAAGGCACAAGCTTGTGATTCTCTACTGAAGAATATGTGAAACCATGAACTATTCATAGTTTTCTCCATTACCAAGTAGGCATTCAAAACTTTTCTCATAGTTTTGGTTTAACACATGTAGAAGATTTTTAAGCCACATGTTTCAAGTGAACACTTCACTTTTCGTTAAAGAAAATATCAGTAAGAAAAATAACAAGCATAACCTTTTTCACCAACCACAACCTTGTACCATATTTGTTCATCATCTAAACCGTTTCTAGTAGAGAAACTTAACCTCACAACTTGCTTATTATTGTTTCTATGCAATTCCATTTAGGGAATCATAACAACATGGTTTCATCCTTCTCACCCAGAGTTTCATTTGTTTCATGATTAGGACCCTACACGATGGTTAATGTTTGTCACACAAGACCACATGAGGAGGATAATGAGGTCTCTAAAATTTTAAATATTTGTGTAAAAATATTCTAGCTTATATCTATCTCAACCTTTGATGACTTATCAAACTATGTTGAAAGATAAAAACTCCACATGCAAACCTATGGTTAAAAGTTCTATAATAGAGATCTATGCAAGCCTTTTTTTCTCCTTCCTATTTTATGTGAAATTCATTCTACTTTAGTTTATTGGGATTAATACATGTTGCATTACATGACATCTAATCTAGAGTGGATTGAAATATAAATTTTCAACTATTTTTGTGCTATTCGGGTGGAAAAAATTGGAGTTTATGACTTGAAAAGGAGTTATGAAACAAATGTCTCTTGTGTTTCTATGGAATACAAAGCTATAATTGTAGACTAAGAAATATATCTAGTTCCCTGAGAGAGGAACTCTCAGTTATGGTCTCCTCTTGGTTCTTCTTTGATCTTCAAATATAAATAGGTTCTACATTGAGTTTTGACATATTTTGCTTGGTCATCTTGCCTTTCCTTTTCTCCTTAGTGTGATCCTAAACAAGAGCACAATGAGTTTGATCTCCAGTTCACCTTCCTTTCTCCATAAATTGCACTTCATGAGTAATCTTGTTGATACCATAATTTATAATTTATAATTAGAATTAATATTTTCGAATTATATAGCTATTCATAGACCCATGCATAGACAAAGCCTTATCCTTTTATTCAAATGAAAAAATCTATGATGATTCTATTAGTCTCATTAACCACCATAAGAAAAACATATAGTATATACTATTTTCCATTGTTGCAATATCATAAGTAAAGACATTTAATTGGTAAATGTATTAAATAACATGAAAGGAATGTTTTAGATTTGAGTAATTGTATGAGAGGTAGAATTGATTATTTTCTACTTAGGTGTATTTTAAAACAGGGTTGTAGTTGCATAACATCATTGTTAAGAAAATGGAAGTGGAGGTATTATCATTGATTCTGGAATGACATATATTAGTATGTATAGATAATGCATGTATTATTGCAAGTTTAGATCAAAGTTGCAATGATTGGCAATTTCCAAATCTCTTCCTACACTCCAATTTCCAATTCTAACCTTTGACTTTGCAAGTGCTAAGAAGACAAGGGGTCAGAACACACTTGAATGGTGTTTTTCTTACTTGCAATAACATTGATACATTGTCCAAAATGTAGAAGTGAAGAGAAATATTTCTTCCTCAGTACCTCCGCACTCTATACATGTCTCAAAAGTCGATGGCACTATCAATTTTAGTGTTTTAATAAGCCACCTATTATTTATGGTCTTCTACAAGTTCCAATTTCATTGGGTGATTGAACCCCTTACTTCAGTCATTAGCTAAGTGATTATGGTTATGTTTAAGATATAAAATATAAAATCAACATTTAGCTTTCTATTCCATTAAACTATAACCATTGTGTAGATTTTGAAGGTGAAAAGGAAGCTTTCATTGTGCTACCTTTGCACCTGCACACTTAATAATTATTTAAAAAAACTATAACCATTAAATTTTAGAGAATTAAACTATGTGAGTATTCAAGTCTGTGAAATACCACTACTTGTGAGGGATACAAAGGGTATTTATATGTATTTTGTGATAAAATTTTACTTATTTCTATGTTTTTGCAAAACTTTTGTTATGTTAGATAATATTACAAACTTGAACCAATTGACCTTGATCCAATGTAGTTGGGCACTATGCATAGAACCTATGTATCCACCAATAGAGGGTCAAATCAAAGAATATGTTCCAATTGATATAGATCGAGAGCCATACTTTGTTGCAGAGGCACTTTACTCTACCTATAAATACTACAACATCTCCAAATCTACAACTACTACAATGGATTTTGAGTGAATAACTACCTTTGTGTCTCAATAGCCTAATCAATGAATTGAAACATGAGACAACGTTTACTTTAATATCATAGTTCGCTTACCTTATGACCTAAACCGAGAACCCACAAAGGCGTAGGAAAAGGCATCATAGTTAGAGGAAGACATGCCATCTCCCACTCTTCCACCAACATTTCACCTGGCATCCCTTCCAAGTTGAAAGTTTGTTGCAAAGCCTCTAGATTTGGATCCTATTATACTCTGAGGGCTATAACATGTTCCAATTGTAGCATAGCTAGTTTTAGTTTTGCAGCATTTCTTATAAAAGATCTTCTTTTCGTTAATGATGTCACTATGAATGATGTTTCAACATGGCCTATTTATCCTAGGGATGATGCAAATACAACACAAACAAAGCTAATTCCAGTGCCTATAGGTGTTCCTACATCTGCATATGTTCCTAGACAAGTTATTCATGTATATGCTTATGTTTCCAGCTTAGTTTCATTTTCCTATGTCGTTCCGCCATTTTCTCATCTTCTAAGAAGTGTTGCAAATTTGCATGGATTCAATGAAAGGATCACATGAGGCTTCCGCATGTCATCCACAAGGTATATATTTTTAAATTTTTGACCTACGAAACAATAAAAAATATATTAATTTATACATCATGTGAAAGGTGTGGAAATGTGGATTTCCCTTCTGCATCCTACACACATTCCCCGCCCCACACAAATTGTAAAGAAAAAATCTTATTCTTATTCTTGGTGTTTATAAATCATTGAGAAATAAATTCTTAGGGGATGAGAAAATACTTGTTCAAATCAATTTGATTTGGGTGTTTTACTTGCATAGTACTAAGCATGATTTTGCTTCTTCAGTATGTTTACAATTTCTTGCTCATTAACCTTGGCAGAAATTTGTTCTGGAGTTGCAATTTCACAAAGTTTGTGAAAAATTTGCAAGACATATATTGCATTTAATTGAAATTTGAGATATTATACGACACTATATTTTTTCAAAAAAAATCTTTAACAACATAATTTTCCACATATTTTCCTTTTACTCCGAATCAAAATTTGTGATTCTTATATGAATTTTGAGTGGTGCAATTCGATAAAAGAGGAAAAACCTGAAAGTTCATTGCCACAGTTGGCCCAAAAGTGTAACCCATCTTCATGCTGTCACCCATGGGTGACCATTAAATTCTCTAATACCTTGAATTTAGTGTGAAAATAAAACATTATCTATGACCATTAATCATGATGTTGATTAAAATTATTAAAAAAATAAAAATGAGTGTGAAATTAAGGTATTGTTCATGTTACTTAAGTAAATATTTATGAAAAAACAAAAGTTTAAGATAAACATTAAAAAAGGTCATTACATATCACATACATTTTCAAACAATCATCGAATCTATAATTAAAATAAGGGCCATTTAAGAAAAAATCCAACAATAAATAAGAAATATGATAGTTATAAACTATCATCAATATTCTTAGAGATATTAATCCCAAATAGAGGATTTTACAACCTTGATGTTTTAATATGTATAGGCGACACACTGATTAGATGTGGAATGGAATGAAATGGAGTGATGACTTGTAACCTATCTTCATTATGAGATAAGAATCATCACATAACAATAGCTAATCCTCATCAATAGAAGAAGTCTCCAATGAAGAGTATGTTTCACAAGTCTTCCAATAACAATGTAGAAAAATTACACTTGTGCAGGTCCCATGAGGAGGCATGTAGCTTCTAGCGCTAAACACATATGTGTCAAGCATCTGGCATATTTCAAAGCTACAATACGTTGAGATACAAATAATATGTTTCTTAATTTTTAGGGAATGTTGTGTGATCAACATGAGGGTGGACCATTTTGGCTCTATTTTCAAAGTGCGATGCAACTTAGATAAGCTATCAGTTGAATTGTTAAATCATCATGTTGCAAAAAGTTGTTATGTTCTTTTAGGTAGAAATGAACGATTAACAAGTAAAACACCATAATCAAATTGATTTGAAAATGTCTTTTCTCATATCCAAAGCATTTTAAATACCAAAGAATAAGAATAAGAATTTCACTTTATAGTATGTGTAGAGCAGGGAATGTGTGCGGAAGGAGTAGGATGTGAAAGAGACATCTGCATTTTCACACCTACTCTGCTACATATAAATTAAGATATTTGGTATAGTTTCATATGTCAAAAATAAAAAATATATATATATATATTATGTGGGTGACATGTGTAATACTCATATGATTATTTCATCATCCATGCAAATTCATAACACTTCTTGGAAAATGAAGAAATGATGGAATGACACAAGCAAATGACACTAAGGTGCAAACACAAGCATATGCCAAAACAACTTGACTAAGAACATATGCTGATGTAGGAACACTTATAGGATCTGGAATTGGATGTTTTTATGTTGTCTTTCCATCATCCCTAGGACCAATAGGCCATGTTGAAACATCATTTATAGTAACATTATTAGCGGGAACAAGATCTTTTATCAAAACACCACAGAACTAAAAGTAGCTATGGTACTACTGGAATAGGCTATGGCCCTGGAAATATAATAGGATCCATATCTAGAAGATCTAGAACATAGTTTCAACCACAAGGGGGTGCTAGGCGAAATGTTGGTGGAAGACTGGGATATGGCAGCTATGCCTCTAACTATAATGCCTTCTCCTACAGCTTTTTGAGTTCTCCTTTTAGGTCATAGAGTAAGTGAATCTATGATATCGAAGTAAAGATGATCTCATGTTTTGATATGTTATTGTGAAAAGTGTAAAAAAAAAATTCATTGTGCTTTTTCTACATTTCACAAAACCTTAATCAATTAATTAGTAATAAAAGTAAATACTATACTTTATTACCGCTATTAACTTTTTTTATAATTTATTATTTAAAATAAACTCTATAGAGATGGAAGACTCTTCCAAAAAGAACTTTATCATCAATGATTTAGAACTTCTTTCAGATCACCAAACTATCATCATTTGAAGTTTGGATGCGAGCCTTTATGTAAGTAAGAGAAAGGGAAAATGCTACATAAATAAACTACTCATTAAAATATTTGATAATGAATAAATATACGTATCTAGTTGATTTTCATTTTGTGAAAATGTGTTTGACTCATTTTCAAGGTATGCAAGGGTTGTTCTTCTCGCTTCCTGACCAGAAACCTGTGACATTTCATTACTGAAACTATTTGAAATAGCCCATAAAAAAATTAGAAATCGGAAAAGTTAAATAAATTGAAGTGTTATGATAGTGTCTCTACATTGTCGTGGGTCATTCATAATTTAGTTTCAGTATTTAATTTGTAGATGGCCATACATTCCTTAAAATGGTTTTATATACAAGTGAAACCAAAATTACCATTACCATGTCACATGCAATAAATGGTTAACATCGCGACTTGGGTTCTAGCTCACCCCTTTGTGGCTCCGATAGGGCTGCCACATGGAAATCTTGAACCAGTAGTGTAGTATTTGAGGATATTATTTTAATGCCTCAGCCTTCATTGCTTTGGGTTTTATGAGTATAAACTCTAGGACTCCAAAATAGATTAAGCACATTTTATAAGCTATGTCGAGTTTGTTAGGGCTGATGAATCTTCTTCACACTTCATGTTTCACCACTAGCTTCAACTACCAGATTCATCATTTAACAAGCTTTC
>APFE030594427.1:9087-19362 GCA_000404065.3 Pinus taeda | reverse complement strand
AAATTATTTTTAATTGAGTTGAGAGGCTTATTCTACAACCCAATATGAGGGAAACTTATAATTTTGTTTGTGATTATCTTGGAGTTGACAAGTGTCCCTTGAAAAAATACTTTAAATAAAATATTTTGGCTATAATAAAAATGTAAACGATTATACATATTTCATTAGTTTTTATTAAAATTATCATAAAATATCTATACTATCATTCTTATTGGGCTCACCTATAAGAAATATGCTATAAAAATATTTCATTTCACTTTAGAGTTATAATAAAACATTTTCAATGTCTTATGTCATAATATCTTTTATAGAGAAACTAAAAAAAACATTTATTCTTTTAAAAATATTTCAATATACTATTTAAATAAACTATTTTAATATCATATTAAGATTTATATAGAAAGAATATATGTATGTTAATGTTAAGTTTAGTAAAATATTTCAATACTAAAATGGAAAAAGTAATTAAATGTAAAATAATTTAGTTACTTCTTAATAAGACGGAAATATTCATGTTTTAATATAAAATGTTAATATCAATAAATTATTCAAAAATATAATTTAAGAATGAAATTTTACACATGATCTATATATAAAGAGACAGAAAACCATTATAGATCCATCTAAATTATAGCTTTATCACGCAGTAAAACAGATTAAATCTTTTGACAATTTTTTTTTCAAGTTTTCTTGTATACTACATAATTTTTTTTATTTTTTTTTTGTATAAGCGGTAAATATGGAATAATGCAACATTAATAGAGTTTGGACTACATTTAACAGTTTATATAGTGGATACAATTTATAAGTTTTAACACCATGTTAATCAATGTATGAGATGAGCTAGAAATCTTACACACATAACCCTGTTGTTGCATTAAATTTCTATGGTATAATCCCAAGGTTGCATTTGGCCATTAATCAACCTTGAAGGCTATACCATGTGTTGAGGGTACAGCCTGTCCTTCCTCCTATCAGGATAAATGTGATAAGATGGCTAACAATATATGCCCTACCCTCGATCGACGATTTGTGGAGGTAATCTGACAGTGTGAGAGGGTTAGGGTTTAACAAACCCAACGGTTCACCTCATCGGCCATCTCGCTGGTCATTCGAGATGGTATGCAGAAGGGTTCAACTGCTCTACAACAGTTTGGCATGAAAGCTTCAAACCACTTGAGATTCTTAATGTCGTAATCTATGGCAGACACTGACCACCGGATAGCACCATGCATTCTCAATTGTTACTCATTGCTCGGTCTAGGTCTCTTATGCGACATAGATAGGGTTTTTGCGATTCCTAGCAGACTGGGTTGGAAGCTAATTGCTGGCTACCTTGCTCAAGAATAGTTTGGGATGCACGACTTCCATAGAAGGCGACCTTTCAAAGAATTCAAAGCGAAGGTATCTGAATATTTATAACCCTTGCTTCATAGTTGATTAATTGATGTTTTTACAGTCACAAATATAAAAAGGAAAGGAAATCATGCTTTCGGTTGCTTTGCAAGTGAGTTGCCAACAACAGGGATTCTCCACACACAAGTAACTATCTTCCCGTGGCCACTCCTTTTGTGCATGTTCTTAGCACATTCTAAACCCTTGGTCATTTGTTAACCAAGGGCATCATTTTTGCAGGTAAGCTTCCTCCAACATGTTGATTCTTGTTGAGACTATCATGGATTATGCCAAAGTCCTCATGGTTGTTTACATTTGATTTTATTTCAGGTTGGGATTTTTCTCTCTGGTTCCATACTTGCTTCCTTTACGGAGTATTAAGTTTTATAGTGTGCTCAGTGACCGAGGTTGAGCCCAGAGTTTGCCTTCTAGTTGTTTTTGTTTAAAACATTGTATAAATTTTGAGTTGGGGTTTTATAAGACCTATCCAAGGTCATATTGTAGCAGTAATTTTGGATTTGTACTTATACTTTTGGATATTTGATTTTTACTACAAATCTATCCAAGGAGTAGGGTCTTTTTATTACTGTTTTCAAAATCTATTTCTGGGTTGTTAAGCTCGGTTCTGAGATTTTTCGTTGCATACTTAACTGATGCAGTTATTTCTGCGATAGACTTGATTATTTATGGCTTTAAAGAATGAGAAATTATTGTCTTAATATAGACATTACGTCATTAATATCTGTGTGTGCAAATGATTGCATTGTTCTCAATCTAGATTTGTTTGTTTCTAACAACAAATATATATCATTGTTTAAATAGTCATTGGAAGGTTGCTAGACTTGGGTGGCATAGAAATGGTTGAGAAATATTGTTGATGTTATGAGCATTAATGCTTTATTATAACAATATTTCCTTGAGAAATTGTTTCATTGTTTAGTAACGAGCGATACTCCCCTTTTTAATTAGTTTGCAGTATCTAAAGAATAAAAATGAAAAATTATAATTGTTCTATGATACTCATATCTATTGGGCAATATTTAGGTTTTCACTGAACTTATTCTATCATTTATGTCAGGAATCATATCTTTTTCTTAGGGTTCAGTTTGGAGTTGAAATTTGAGAAGAATTCATTTAATTTAGTTCAGAACCGTATCAATAAAAACCGTATTATATATTCTGGAAACATTACACATTATTTATCTATCCCCTGCTTACGAGTATATGATCTTTTGAAAGCATGCTTATTTAAATTACTTGTATACTATATATATATATATATATATATATATATATATATATATATATATATATATATATATATATAATCTTTTGGAAAGAATATTGCTCTATTTATCGGTTTTTTGCTTGATAGTATAAATGAAATCTATTACTTTATGGAAAGTATATTGTTTACTTATCTATTTACCGCTTGAGAGTATAAATATAATCTATTAATTTCTAGAAAATCTCTCCTCCCAGCCATAAGTCTGGTGATTACAACTAGACTCTCCCTCGAGCCCTTTTGCTTGTCCTTACAATCAACTAAGTGTATATTCAATTACAGTCGGGTACCCTGGGCCTCAGGACTCCACTGTCTAGCCTCAAGTCTTGTACCTCTCCAGACTATTCTTGTGTATTCTTCCCATTGGTTTATTCCAATCAACTCTGGGTAACTCACCAAATGTTTTTTCCTTCTATATCTTCCTTTTAGGGTAGATGGGAACTGTTTCTTTTAATCATTGAAACAATTATTATTTGCATTCACATATTTGACTTCCTACTGATGTATTAATCAGATAACCAAATGTATATTGGCCTTCCAACCTTAGTCATTGTTATATTTAACAACATAATTAAAAAGTTTAAATGCAGTGAAACAGAAAAATAACTCAGTAACTGCAATAATTTTCCATGTATCTTAGGGGTGTTACATATCCCCCCCCTTTGAGCAACACCATCCTTGGTGTTCTCCTTCTTCAAGAAAATAATGTTGGGTAAGGTTCCCGTGTAAATCCCTCTTCTTCCCAGGTGGCCTCTTCCGAGCCAAAGTGCTTCCACTGCACTTTAAGCTAGGTGATGGCCCACTTCCACAAGTTGGTTTCTCTCTGATCGAGAATACAAAGAAGTTCTGTCGGAAACTCTCCTCTAGGTTCGACCTGCACATCAAAAATTCACAGTCACAATTTCTTTAAAATAACTTATTCGAAGGTTAAGTATTCTTCTTAATTGGTTATTTGAGTGTTTTCCCAGCTAATTATATTTTTTGGATTGTACACATATATTTTTAGTAACGAGACATGAAATACGTTATGGACTTGGGTATGGCTTGGTAATACAAGTTTATAGGCGACTGGCCCGATCCATTCTAGAACTTGGAAGGGTGCACAATATCGAGGTGCCACCTTAGCACAACCTCTCCATTGTAAGAAACTTTTTCAGGGCTTCACTTGTAGATAAATGTGATCTCCTAAATGAAATTCTCTGTAGTTCCACTTTTTATCCAAATACATTCTTTACCTATCCTCGGCATCCCTTAAATTTTGTCGAACCTTCTTAACTATCTCTTCCATTTCTGTAAGCATGTCATGTCCCAAGGCTAACTTATTACCTAGGATGTTCCAATCTATGGGTACTATGCACCTTCTCCCATACAACACCTCATATGGGCTCATGCCCAGTGATTCATGGTGTCCGTTGTTATAAGAAAATTCCACTAAGTGGAGATAGTCTTCCCACATATGTGGCTATTGCATCATAAACATACGTACCACGTCCTCTAGCACTTGATTCACTCGTTTGGTTTGTCTATTCATTTGAGGATGATAAGTTGTACTAAATTGAATATAAGTGCCCAGTTCTGAGAAGAAGATCTTCCAGAATGTAGATGTAAATTTTACATCTCTATCAGAAATCACCACCCTGGGAATTGCATGCCAACGGAATATTTCCTTCATAAATATGTCTACAATTTCCATCATTTTATAAGTGGATTTCACAAGGATGAAGTGAGTTGTTTTGCTCAATTTGTCCACCACCACCATAATTAAGTCGTGTTTCTTCTTGGTGTGAGGTAAACTGGCGATGAAGTCTAGTGATATGGTCTCCCATTTCCATTCCGGAATGGGCAATGGACCAATAGGGTGCTGATGTTCTGTCTTCACCAACTGGAATTCTAAACATCTAGACAAGTACTCAGTGATGTCCTTGCTTAACCTGGGCTAAAGATATGCTTTGTTGATGGCTAAAAACAACTTTTGCTAACCTGGGTGACCCACACATGGTTTTATGTGGAATTCATCCAATATGATTTATCTAACCATGCTTTGGTTAGGAACATATATTATGTTTTTGAAGGTAAGGAGGTTATCGGGATTTATGTTGAAATCTATTTTTCTCCCCCCTTAACAGAGATCCCTCTATTTGCTGTAAAAGATAAGTGTATTCCATATCCTTGCATGAGGCTTCCTTTATGATTTTGGGGATGTTTGAGCATACCTAACTAATCTGGACCTCATAAATACAATGCACTTTTCTGCTTAAAGCATCTGCCACTCAATTTTCCTTCCCCTTGAGATGTTTCATCTCGAAATCAAATTCACTTAAAAATGTTGTCCACCTATCCTACCGAGCATTTAAGATAGATTGATTGAAGAAATTGGTAAGCCTGCTATGATCTATTAATAACAGAAATTTCTTCCCCAGTAGGTACTGTCACCACATTTTAAGTGCATGCACCACTGCTATTAATTCAAGATCATACGCTAAATATTGCTACTCATAATCCTTAAATTTTTCTGATTTATAAGCAATGACTTCGCCTTCTTCTGTTAACACTCCACCAACACCCTCTTTACCAGCATCTGTGCAAACCATGAAAGATTTTTCTAAATCAGCTACCTTTAACACTGGTGCAGTGGTAAGTAGGTGTTTTACTTTTTCAAATCTTTGTTGACATTCAACCGTCCATTTGAAAGCACACCCCTTTTTTTGTAAAGTGGTCATGGGAAAAGTGATTTTTTAAAATCCTTCGATGAACCTATGGTAATAATCAAGAAATCCTAGGAATGAGCTGATATCTACGAAATTCTTTGGTATGGTCCATTCCATAATGCTTTTGATCTTTTCCAGGTTTATGGTTGTCCCTTTCGCTGATATAACATGACCTAAGTACTGAATCTAGTCTTTAAAGAAGTCACACTTGTTGTACTTAGCATATAACTGGTTCTCCCGTAGCGTTTACAACACAATCCTTAGATGACCTTTATGATCTTCTTGATTCTTGGAGTATATTAAAATGTTATCGATAAAAATCAATACGAATTTATCAAGATAAGGCTGAAAAATACCATGCATTAAACCCATGAAAGTAGCTGGGGCATTTGTGAGACCAAAAGGCAACACTACAAACTCGTAATGACCATAACGATTTTTGAATGCAGTCTTATAGATGTTCTCATCCTTTATCCTTATTTGGTGGTAGCGAGATATTAAATCAATTTTTAAAAATACTTTCGCTCCTTGCACTTGATCAAATAGATCATCAATACGTGGCAAGGAGTATTTGTTCTTAATCATAAGTTTGTTCAACTGATGATAATCGATGCATAATCTCAAGGTTTCATCCTTTTTCCATGTAAACAATATGGGAGCTCCGCAAGGGGACACACTAGGACGGATATACTTTTTATCCAAAAGCTCTTGAAGCTGCATTTTGAGTTCTGTTAACTTAGATATGCTCATTCGATAATGATCCTTGGACACGAGGCTTCTCCTGGAACTAATTCAATAGTGAAATCAATATCCCATTTGGGTGGCAACCCAAGAATGGATTAAGGAAATACATCAGTAAATTTATGGATGACTGGAATGTTTTCCAAGGAGGTCATTTTATTTTTAGCATTTGTAAATCCCACGTGGACAACATATATTTGACAACCCTTTCTGATGCATTTTCTGAACTGATTAGCAGTGATAGGGAATTATTTGGTGATAGGTTTAATTCCTTGGAGTTCCTTCCTCTGGCCTGACTAGGCAATAAAACTGACAGTTTTCTGTTTGCAATCCACTAGGGAGAAACATTTTTCCATCCAATCCATCTTGATTAGAACATCATAAGATCCCAAAGGAAGTATATTAAGATCATCATAAATGGGTTTCCATGAAATTGTGATGGGGCAGTGTTCTGTTTTTGCAACCAATCCTCTTTGTCACAGTGGCTAGTTAGACTAGCCACGATTTTGGAAACTTATTGCTCTGCAATTAGCATTTTTCTACCACCTTAGGACTAACATAGCTTAGAATGGCACCAGGATCAAACAAAATAGAAATAGATTGCTTAGCAATCATACATTCACTTTCGATCATTGTAGGCTGGTACTCCGCTTGATCATCATCCAACTTATCATTAATTCTAGGCATGCTCCTTGCTACTTCATCGACTGGGGATGCTTCATGCATGTTTGAGAACTATTCTATTCTTGCTTAATGTTTATAGTTCTTGTAATTATGGGATTCTCCGTGTTGTACGTTAAGAAACCAATTTCCTGGCAGTATAGAAACCGTGCTTAAGACATTAATGATTATAATGATTGTCACTTGTTTGACACTTAATTATATATTGTGTTCTCAAATGAAGGACCTGGGAAATTTGGTTCTTGACTCTCAATACTTAGGTGACAAGAAAACATCATAATTTCATTTGATTGTTGAATACAAATGATGAATGAAGGAAGATTGAATAAGTCATAGATAATATGATGTTTTACATAGGATATACTATCTGTGACACTGGGAGAAGTTATAGATAATATATTGTTTTACACAATGTTGGGCACCTAATCCTAAAGGGTTAGCGTGGAAGCCGAATGGACAAAGCAGTCCAAGAGACCTTGGGATGTGAATCCCAACGGTCACCATATTGTACTATAAAAGTACATCTTTTGTGAATAAAAATTGTACTGCATGATTTATCTTTCCTATTGTTCTCCCTCACCATGTCTGTTTAACATGGTATCAGAGCCATGATGTGTGGCATGTTTTCCCTGAGCAACTGATCTGAGTTGCCTTGAATAGTGCTGGCCTAGTCTTCATTACCTGACCATTTATTTTATTAACTGAGCGCATCAAATCTGTAACTAGGCATTGTATTCCTACCTGCAGCCTGTCAAAGTCTGCGCATAGGTATAATAGCGCTGCAGCACTGACATCTCCCTGACCTGGTCCTTCCAGCGCTGCATGATCATTCAATTGATAAAACGGAATACTGACATTTAATTGGTGGCATAATTAGTGGCATAATTCTGCAGACTGACACCTCTGGCCTGCCATTCAAAATCTCTCCACTCTCCACTTACCTCTCTCTCCTGCTCTCCACTTTCATTTTTTCCGCCCTCTCTGAATTCGCTCTATTTTCTGTGCAAGGATGCAATTTCATTAAGATGTTAGCTTATGTGTTTATATCCGACCAGCTTTTCACCTTCATTGCTGGGCGGATTCCACCTCTATTCTACCTCAACGTCTAACGATTCTGGTCACTTCCATCACTGAGGAAGGAGAGGATATGACTGAGGAACACTGCAAAAACCCTCCTCCAATACACCATCCTCCTCCTAGCCATCCTCAACCACCCTTCGCAACCATTCAGTCACCCATTCCGCCAAAAAAAAATCTGTTCATTCCTCCCTTTTAGCTGTTCTCGTCTTCTCACTATCCAACTCTCTCTTTAATAGGTAAGTCCAGGTCCATTTTCTTGTGCATCAATTCCCAAGAAATAGATGATGGGCCGACATTGGCTTCCATCTACTTCAGCGAGCAAGATAATATAACGGGGATGTTCTGAGGCTTCAATGATATTTTCTGGTGTGAGATATGGGTGTGAATCTTTTACGTATAGAAAGCTCATAGTAATATCGGCATTCCATACCTCGTCCATTTGAATATATGAAGGGACCCAATCCGAGGTTTCGAAATTGATATTTCTAGGAGGCGGAGTATTGTCTTCAATATATTGCCCAATGCCATTCACTATTTTCTTCTCCACTTGTTGAGAGTTTCCATATTCCACATGCCTCCGTTGAAAAAGTAGTTCTTCGCTGCCGTATGTAGCTCTCACTCCCACAACTGGAAGTGTAAACATATCTTCCCGCTCTTGGTAGGGGAGGGAGTTTCTTCCACCGGATCTTTCAGCAGCTTGTTGGACGCGACGCAAGACAGTACGCAGAGCCAGGGCTGCTGCACCCTCCATTGACATCGTTGTTTCCTGTTGAAGCCTTTCTGCGAATCTATAACTTTACGTTCTTGGTGATCACAGTGTTAATAGCGCAAGAAAAAATATGGTGCAATCCACCATATTATATGACATGGAGACGATTCGATCGTTGGTCTGCTCGCGCTTGCCACTACTGTCGTTTCCGAAGTTGAGAAGTCCTGAAATTTCGTATCGTCCTAGGTGGAGGCACCTTTAAAGACTGTTCCTGGAGGTCTGTGTTGCGTGGAAGACTAAGATGCAATGACCGTGCCATGAGTGAAGTAGTTATATTGTTCAATATATATTGTAGCCAGACATATTCAATACATATTCTGCGTTGAATGTTTTTAAAGGGTCCATATGGTATTGGTATTGGTATTGGTATGGTGAATGCATATGTACGTTGAACAACTCCTTCACGGCCAGACCCTAACATCCTTCTCCATTTCGTATTTCCTGTTCAAACCATCACTCCAAGTTAATATTTTTACTCGCGTAAAATGAAGCACGCATCAAGTTTGAAAATATAAACAAGTTAAGATCTATGAATTTTCTCTGTTATAGCTCCCCTTCTTGTCGGACTTCTCTGCACATTTGAGACATTTCGAGGTTTGGATTTCAGCTATTAGCAATGGGATTGAAGTAGGCAGGGGTTTTCTGAAAAGATGCCAGGGCTCTGGCGGGGCAATCTCAGTTATACTCTCTGAGTTTCGGCAATCGTACGGAATTCATTGTTATCATGTTATGATCAAACAGTGTAAGAACACTCTAGAATCAATGCGAATGGAAATGGTAACCATGTCTAATAAGACTGAACCGATTGAGTTTGGATTGTAAATTTTTGGTGCTTTTAGTTCGAGTCCGTGTTAGCATCATTTTTTCTTTGATATTGAAATTAAGTTTCGCTTGCTCTCAAGCATTACAAAAGAGGTCCAAATCTACAATTTGCCAAACGTTCTGTACAAAAGATAGAGTGGGGTATCAATTGTCGGTTGCCCCTATGCATTAGAATCTTGAGCATACTACATGTGAAGTGTTTAACATGGTACTTATTGTTTGTTGGCATACAATAGAGGAATTTATTTGACAACCGAACATAAAGGAGAATCAATTTTCAAGATTTCCCTCTTATCATCGGGCACTTTTAATTTTGAAGAATATTGCAATTTGCCTTTACAAGTACATTTGTGATCATTTGTTGACTTGAGTTGTTTAAATAATGAAAAAAATTCATCGATTATTGGAGTTATTGAGAACTCTAATTGTATCAACGGCTCACAACACAGTGCAAATAAGGAAGGACACTCTCTATGACATTCAGACATGCCTGCATAATGTACAGGAAAATATTGAGTTTTTGCAGCTTGAGACAAAGCTGCAGCAAGAAGAACTACAGCAATGGAGTCATCTCTCTGAACCTGTTTCTGTTCAGAAGATTGAAACAGACTCCCATAAACAGCAAGTCAATAATGTTCCTGTTCATTCAAATAAAGCAGCAGTGGTACATGCAGATGCAGAAACTAAGTCTGCACTTCCCAAGCCCATCATCAGACCTTGGGAACAGCTTGTCCACAACAAGCACAGAACCGGTCTTGGATATGACAAGGACTTGTTCTTTCATATTCCAGACT
>APFE030594425.1:167570-180630 GCA_000404065.3 Pinus taeda | reverse complement strand
AATACCAACCAACAAACACCAATTTAAAATCTTGAATGTCTCTATTTTTAACAAGAGGAAATTAGCGAATAAGTTTTTGTTTTGTCTTAGATGCAACTATACCAGTTATATTAGAATTTTTCCCCTTTTGAATAAATTTCTATTTGAAAGTTTAAGTATTTCTATACTTTTCAGAGATAACTGTTTCTTCCAGCGAATCGCCAATTGTTGTGCCATACAACAACCCCCCATTTCATATCATTACTATTCCAAAATATAATGTGAAATGGGTCCCTTTTAATTTTTGTTTCAAATTGGTATCAATTTAGAGTTCTATTTCAAAAAAGGCTCGAATAAAAGGAAACATTATTAAAGGGCCAATCAAAAAAGCCCCAACATAAAATGATTTATCTTTATCATTGCGATAAAGCGATCGCAAGATCGCATATCGCAATGACAAAGAAAGCACAACTTAAAGGACAGCTTGGTTTTCGCCGACGCGAAAATCACTATCGGATATCGGCAAAAGCATAAAGTAACATAAGTAACAACCCTTGCTCTGATGCGATGTGAAATCGGCAATCGGCGATAACACATAAAGTACAAATAAGCTCCCCCTCTCCCGATGCGATGCGATATCGGCAATCGGCGATCAGCGATAACACATAAAGTACAAAATAAGCTCCCCCTCTCCCGATGCGATGCGATATCGCTATCGGCGATCGGCGACTCATCATGCCCTCATTCTAAATGACCCTCCTAGACGTTCCCGACGCGATGCAATATCGCTATCGGTGATCGTGGATTCCAAACGAAACCAATGTAATAACTTAGCATTCCCCGATGCCCGATTGCGAAAAGGAAAAAGCGCAGTTTTCAAAGAAAAAGTCATAAATGGCAGTTTAATATGATTTATTCGTAATTAAGGCAATATCCTTTGAAAAGCCGTTCATCCGCGTTCAAACCACCAAAACGCCCAAGGCATGCTTCAAATGAATCATTCGGCCATTAATCGAAGCAACTGGAATTAATGAGATTGACAGGCCATAACGACCATTTAATGAGAACAGCAGGCTTGCGATCTATCCACGGATTTGATCCAAAGGCCACCTTAAGTCAATTGATCGCTATGAATGCATCCAGATATATATACTTCATTCTGTTCGATTCATGTTATTGTTTCCTGTGTTACGCCTATCTTCCACTCTGTGCAGGATTCTTCCATAGAGACAGAAGAAAGTGGGATGGGAAAGAAGTCCAAAAAGACCACAATGCCTACTGCTTCGCCAGCCGCGGGGCAAGCTGTTATTGATCTGAGCGGTAAGAACAAAGGGCTTATATCAGATACAACGTGCTTGGGACTTACCAGGACCACTTGGCAAGGGACATATAATTTGATTGAAGCAGAAGGGCCGAAGGTGACCGAGGTAGAAATCTCATGAGATAATACCAGTAAATCCGACGCCAACTTAAAAGAATTGGCCAACTCCTTTTTGCACAGAATAGTGGCCCGGGAGCAAATTCTCCCATACACGGATGTGGTAAGATGGGCAATCCAAGAACTCCCAATTATCAACAGATTGTTTAGCACTGCGGACGAGAGGATTTTCAGTTCTTTTCGAGCCGAAGATCTAAGGCTAATGTATCACCTACTGGCAGAAGAGAAAAAATATAATGCGGCATTTTTGGAGAAATTTCGAGCAGAGAACGAGACCGAGTCTGAACCAATTCGAGGCTGGAGACAAAACCCAGCGAAACACAAGCATGAAACCTCGGGTAAGTACTCAGTTGACTCCCTACGTTCTCCTTACTGCTATGCTGGAATTATGATGTGTATACTATGGGGATTGCATGACTCTGCCAATTTTACCATAGAAATGGTCCCCTTAATGGAGGTGGCATGTAGTGGCGAAATTATGGATTGGGCGGTTATATTATCTGACTAGTTAGCCAAAGCCATTCTCGATTTCAGGTTTAACTCTCGCGTCACAGAGAGGTTCATTCCGCCATTTTATTACAACGCCTATGTGATGGATGTGTTGTGTTTTAATTCTGAGTTTCCTGTGCTTGGATGGAGGTGGACGTCGCAAGACCCCACACCCATTCACATATATTATCAAAAATTGTGGAAGACTAATTATAAGCACCATCTTTATCAAATATGCAACGGTTTTATGTTGCCAATTCATTATTCCATTTTTGATAAACCTGCCCCAAAGATTTATGAGCAAGCAGGGGTAGATTTGACTACAGTAGCAAGCTGGTTTGGGGAGGAGAAATTCACCTACATCAGAGTTTTTGGCAGTCAGGCCAGGCCGCATGTGTTGCCACTTTACATCCCCGATAAGTTACTTGCCAGGGAAGTAGCTTATCAAGTCAATACTGAAGGGGTTACTCAGACCCTGAAAAGAGCGAAAAAAACATGTTTGGCCTTCTTTTCCCTTACGGATTGGCATTTATACCCTGCATGATATTAAACATGCAGAGAAGGAAGCTGGGAAAATGAATTTGCTCACTCTGGCTACTCTGCCAAGCAGGCAGTATGATCCGAGGATGATCGCTTACAATGCGCTCGACCAGGCCAAATTGGCCAAGGTCGAGCACAAAGAAGACAAATTTGAGGATTTGTTTCCATCGGCCGAATCGCTGTATCAAGTTAAGTCGCTTGCCAGAAATGTGTACAACGATAAAGGGCTAGTAGAATTTAATAGAATTAGAGAACAAAGGTTGCAAACTCTGCGCCTGGACCTGTTAGCGAGTGTTCCGACGACAACAAGATCAAGCAAGCCTAAGCAGCGAAGTAATACGCCACCTCCTACTACATCAAAGCAGCAGGAGGAAGTGCATAGCCAGTAGCAGGAAGTAATCCAGGAAAATGTGCAGCGACAAGAAACCCAGGGGAAAGCCCAAGAAGAGAGCAGCTCTAAAAAAAATAATGATATACTGGTTGATCCGAATTTGCTACAGCAATGGCAGCAATTCAGTACAATTATCAGCAACCTAGAGTGCTTGAAAGATGATGAGGTTTCTAAAGAAGGCAACACGCAAGAAGCGACATCGAAACCGGTTTCGGGCGAAACCAACGGCCTACCCAAATCAAAAGAAACAGAGATAATTCCTAAAGATCCAATGGGAGAAATCATTTTGAAAATTGAAGAGATTCCCCCTTTGGATGTATTTTATAGCCCTAAGCATAAAGCTATTGTAAAGCGACAGAGGAAAAGGAGAAGAGCTGATCAACCTTCTCTATTCCCTGAATTAACAGTGATGGGCAATGTTGTGTGGAAAGAGGAATTCGACCCCTCCGATGACTTAACCAAGATATTGCAATTTTCTGGAGCATATTCGGCGGCGACCATTGATAAAGCATCGGAGGTGAGGAGTTTATTGAAAGCCAAGGATCATGACATCTCTTCGCTACAGGTGAAATTATCGGAAGTTCAGCAGAAGGCAGAGCAGGAATTGCTAGTGCAGCGGCAAAACAATCATCAACTGACTAAGCAATTACAAGAGGAAAAGCATACGATTGACGAGGGCGCAATCCAAAGACAAAAGGAACTATCGGTAACATTGGAGCAATTGAGAATATCGACTGAGGGAACAATGAAAGCTAAATATAAGTAAATCACTCAATTATCCAATCAAATTGAGCAAATGAAAAAGCTCCCTCAGGTAGATGAGTTCAAAGCAGAAGCGCTTCAGTTAAATAAGGCATTGATTAATCAGGTTAAGCTCCTATGTCAGCAAATTACACAAGAAGAACCATTGTGCGAGTTAGTAGCATCCATAAGAGAAAAGGTAGAAAAAGCAAGGACCGATTTGGATCAGGCCGAAGAAACACTGACAAATTTTATAGAATGGCAGGATTCCGATCTAGGCCAAGCGACTAATCTACTGAGAATTATGGAATCACACAAAGAAATATTATTCATAGAATGGCAATCACAGCTAATGAAGGCAGAAAGAGCGATTTTCAGATGCAAAGCAACCACTGGAGATTTGGTTGAATTAGTAAATAATACGCTTTATTTGTCTAATATGATTTCCCAATGTACTCCAGGTCAATTAACAGCGACAAAGATGTTGGAGCATTCATGCTACCCGGAGCTGGAGAAAAATGAAAGGTTTATCGCTGGAATCAACAGTTTAACATGGGATGCTTATTGGTTCTTCTTAATCAAGCCATACAGCCAAAGAGTCGCCTTAAAATGCCTCACGAATGCTGTCGGGTATATTATACCCAACATTCAGGATGCCACCTTCGCTGCCCAATTCAACTTGCGCCTCAACAGACCGCCAGAAGTGGAGCCGATGCTTGCGATAAGCCAGCTCATGTTTAAGGGCAAACAACCTGAGTCATGACTCACATCGCCGACTGCCAGATCGCCCCTGAGAAATAGATCGCATTTACTGATACCAATTTAGTAGGATTTTGTTTCATAGTTTTTTTAGCTTAGCAATATTTATAGACCCTTTCATGCATTTAGAAAGGGTCGTAAAGTTTTGTATATGACTTAAACCCTGAAGTTGCACTATTGTACTTCAGGGATATTTTTTTATGAAACTGGACCAATTATTCTGAATTTAATGAGAAAGGTTTTTATGCAAATGTGCACTACTGTCATTGTTTAAAAGCATTTCTGTGTTGAAGAAGGAATTTTGAATAGCGATTGATATTTCGGATTGATCTGCAGCTCACATGGTACTATTATCTGCGTCTGTACTCATTTTTGTTATATGAATTGTTGTTTAAATCGCTTTTTCTATTATCGCTTATATATATATGTGCTTTTCGCAGCATTCTTTATGCATTCCTATTGGTTGTTTATCGCATGCTTCCCTTTCAATCGTATATATGTATCGATGATATAAACAGTGAATGCAGTAATTTGTATTTATCGCTTCATTGTGACTATTCATATGAAGTAATCTTTGAATGATTGAATGTCTCTTATTTATTTTACAGAGTCATCTACATGCTTGTTAGATAGATAAAGATTATTTAACACTGCATTCCAAATGAATAAGTTATTCCCGGGATTAGTATTAGTTTCCCTATTTTTGTCAATAGAATAAGCTAGTCGCCTATCACTTAAGCAGACTATTCATCACCCATTCATCCCTTTTATTTACTACCGGGAAACTGGTTCTGTTATCTCTAGTCGGAGCCACCATCCCAAACGGAAAAGGAGTTGTACTAAGGTCCGGACCGGGTGGTTATCCCCCAATGTTGTTGCAACGATTTTCGAGGCCTCAACACCATGGAAATCCTAATATCCATCGATTCATTATAAACCTGTGAAAACTTGTTTATAGCTAATAGCGAGGGCTTGAAGACTGAGTAAATACCACACTTGTTTATAGCTAATAGTCAGGCCCTGAAGAATAAGTACCTCCTTGAAATGATGGGTGGCTTAATTTTGTATTTTATAAAAAAATTAAAATACCCTAGTATCAAAAGGATAACAGAAGCTTTAGAATACAAGAATCAACTCCATGCATTCCATGGCAATTGCAATGCTCATATTAATGATTATACAATTTTTGTGGTGCAGTTGATGGCATGTAAATTGTTGTGAAGGTGCAAAAACCAGTGACCAACAACAATAGTAAAGTAGCAGGCCATCTCCAACTAGAAAATATCAAATCTGAAAAAGCCAAGACATAACAGAACATATACAAAGGTCTAAAAGGCCAGAGCTATATATTTCCAGTACAACAATTGACCAAAATTGCATGAAATATATAGGTATAACTAATTAAATTCCCAAGAAAGCATGTGTTTTAAAACTAATATTTCAATGGAAACAATGAAGAGTATGTAAAATTTGTGCACATAACAAACTTGAGTAATTACAGTCATAAACTTCATGAAAGAATCTTGCTATTTCTAACTATTTTTATGTTACTTCACTTTTTTCCATTCATCGGGACTTGGAGCTAGTCTTCTCATGACTAATGTATGAAGATTAAGTAATTACAGTCATAAACTTCATGAAATAATCTTGCTATTTCTAACCATTTTTATGTTACTTCACTTTTTTCCATTCAGCGGGACTTGGAGCTAGTCTTCTCATGACTAATGTATGAAGAGTCCAGAATGGGAGTGCATGAATCAACAAAGGAAGTAAAGAAACCAGAGAATTACAAAGCTGCGAGATGTAGAGAATTACAAATCTGCAAGATGTATTCTGAGATGAAAGGTCTCTGTGGAAGGGCGGTAGAACATGTCGCAGTTTGCTGGATAAAGCACATAGAACTAGATGGCAAACCAGAAGTATGAGATGAAAGGTCTTTGTGGAAGGGAAAAGCGCATAGAACTAGATGGCAAACTAGAAGTCTGAGATGAAAGGTCTCTACGGAAGGGCGCTAGAGTTGTGCCAGGTAGAACATGTGCCAGCTTGTTGGACAAAGCACATAGAACCAGATGTCAAGCTAGAGAGAGAATTTTAATGATGTCAAGCTCGGAGAAGTTTAATCGACATCAAGTTGGAGACATATGAGAATTTTAATAAGCATCAATCAAGCATCAAGCAAATTGGACTTTGGATAAAATTAATTGTCACAACATTCTGCAAACTCGAAAACTTAGGATAAATTAAGTTGCCCACACTAAAAACATTGGGGCACGCGAGGCCAACAATAAGATGTCCAAACAAAAACATTGGATAAAAATTTGTTGAGTCGAACATTTTATTTAAAACATTGGTTTAAACCTCAAATGTACGGGAAATATTATTTGGTCAAAGCGATTTAATAGGAAGTCAATGATCGATCGATCGCTATAATCCCTCCTATGCCGAAGGCAAGGACTAATAATGTTGATTGTAGTTGTTGGTCTCTTGAACTTTACAAATTTTCACCATTTCAAAATGAGTTCAAAAGAAAGCAAATCATTTTGAAAATAATGAAAAATCTTATATATGTAGTTTACAACACATTTTTGAATTTGTAAAAATCTTATATATATAGTTTACAGCACATTGCAAAGTATTATTGGTCACTTCAACTTTATATATATATTCCAATTATTTTTAAACTAACTTTCAATACATGTATTTTTTATTTTTAAATAATTTTTTTAATTAAATATTATTAATTATTTATAAATAATTTTCAAAAATATTTTTACAATAATAATTTTATTATTAAATTAAGATGGTTGTAAAATAAAAATAAAAATTTGTGATAAATAATTCACAACACACTAATTTTTATTTATTTATTTATGATTGAAGGATAGTCTTTTCGAATAATATTGTGTTTAAATTTGAAGTATTTAACATTTAGATGGATACCAATTCATCTTATAGATAAAAGTTTAAAAGTTTAGGTGATGGAGTAGGAAGAGAGAATTTTAGAAAAACTGGCAAAGATTTGGTAAAAAATATATTAATTTAGTATAAGTTATGAAAATAAGTTAAAATAATTATATTGTAAAGAATAAAAAAAGAATAAGTTAGTTAATTATAAAATAAAAAATATTTAAAATCTCGCAAAATTTTGATCAAAGAAAAGTGAGGTAAAAGTGGATTAAAAGAATATAATTAATGAAAGTTGAAATAGAAGTTGGAAAAAAAGTTAAATGATTAATTTAACTATAATGTAAAAAAAGTAGGGAAAATGATTAAAAATATTAGAGAATCATTAAAAGTTATTAAACAAATTTCTAAGAGAAGTATTATTAAAAGCATAGAAGTGATTAGAAAAATAAGATGAATAGGGGTGTGGAACAAAGAGATTAGAGGGTTTATTGGTTTATGCAGTGAATATGGAGTTTTTAAGATTGGCTTGATTTATAGCCATATTCACATTATTTAGGTGCTTTTCAATTTTAATGGTTTCACAAATAATCTAGAAGAGTGTAAGGAGGTTGGGGTTAACATTGAGTTTTCAAGATAGCCTTGATTGATAACCATATTCACATTATTTAGGTGTTTCTCAATTTTAATGGTTTCACAAATAATGTGGGAAGAGTATGAGGAGGTTGGGTCTAACATTTTCGTTAGGTCGAAACTAACGAGATTTTTAATATTAAAAAAAGTATTAATATTGAAACTAATGAGATTCTTAGTATTAAAAAATAATGATTATTGATGGCATATTTTGAGATATGATTATGAGTAGCTTCAATAATATGTTGTTTGATATGGGCTTTAAATGAGTGGCTAGTTTGGCGAATGTAGGACTTACCATAGGAATAAGGAATTTTGTAAAACCATGATCCCAATAGAGTTTCAAACTTATCTATTAGGGAACATATTAATTTCTTAAAGGTTTTACAAAGTTTAAAGAGGGTTTTGATATGTTCTTTGGATAATATTTTAGAGATAAGGTTAGTGTTGCTTTGGAACATAATGAGGACTTGAGGAATAGGGGGTTGGTTGGGGGGTGTAGGGAATTTTTTGGTTTAGAATTAAGAACCTCGTGAAAATATTTATTTAGATGACACCTAGAATACCCATTGGAAACCAAGCCTTTAGTTAAATGAGGCTAGGAAATGACGAGCATAAATACAAATAACTTGGGTAATTGGTGTTTTTAAGACAACAAACTTTTTGGGCTAGGTAGTGGTGAGAATGGATATGAATATATCAATTAGTGCTAGTATTTTTTCTACAAACTCGGTGAGTGAGGATCCATTAAGAAGATGAGAGACAAAAACAACTAGGAAGGAAAGGGTTTTGTTAGCTTCAAATTCCATGTTAAATTGAATATGGGGATAAATGTAGTTTAAATGGTTAAGAAAGTTATTAAAGGAGGATTGACTATGAGGCCAAACAAAAGAGGTGTCATTAGGTTTTTCTTAGCTTCAAATTCCATGTTAAATTGAATATGGGAATAAATTTAGTTTAAATGGTTAAGAAAGTTATTAAAGGAGGATTGACTATGAGGCCAAACAAAAGAGGTGTCATTTGCGAATCAAAACCAACATTACTGGGTGTGTTGCCAAGAATTTAGGGCCCAATTTTGAAAAAGTTTCATGAAAATATTAGTGACTAAAAGAGATAAGGAAGATCCCATAGTTGTCCCATCCATTTATTCATACATATTCCCTTTGAATGAAAATAAAGTAGAATATTTTTTTTTGAATGAGGTTGAGGGTTTTAAGGTAAACCAAATTGGAGATGAGATTAATGGTTTCAGGAATATGAATCTTGGTGAATAGATATATTAAGTCAAAACTTACCATAATATAATTTTCTCTAAGGTGCAAGTTCTTGGTTTTGTAGATGAGGTTAGAGGAATCCTTTATAAAGGAGGAGGTTTTTCCAATAAAGGGTTGGAGTTTGTAAGCAAGAAAATGACCAAGGGCATGAGTAGGAGCTCCAATAACACTCATAATTGGTTTAAGGGGAATTTCATATTTATGAATCTTAGGTTGTTCATTGATCTTAGGGGTTTGGGAGTTGTGGGGAATAAGGCATTTTTTAATATAGGGGTCATGGGAGAATGATTTGATAACTTTACTAACCATATTGGTGAGGGTATTTATAGGACTTTTAGTGAGTAGTTTATAAGAGGAAATGGATAGAATAATGAGGAGTTTAGATTCATATTGATATTTGTTCATAATAATAGTCGCATTTCCCTTGTCAACTTTGAGGATAATGATATTGGGGTTATCATTAAGGAAATTAATGGAATGGAATTATTCTCTGGTTATGTTAGGTTTGGAGAGTTTCTAGTGCCTAAGAATCCTTCTAAATTCTTTCCAAATTTTCTTAGCTTCATATGAGGGGAGTATTTTCATTACATGTTTGATGGCACAAACAATATCTTCAATATGGATATAACAAGGCACAATATAAAAATTAAAATATTTTTGAAGGGACTAGGGTCTCTCAAGCTATTAGAAGGGAAAATATTAGGTTCATAATGGTTATTCTTAGAGTCCAAATTTGAAGAAATGGAGAAAATGATATTACTATTAAGATTGTTCAACCAATTAATATGATTATTATTGGTATTCATTTTATAATGGTATTTGTTGCAATTCAAAATTGAAGAAATGGAGAAATCCAAATTATTATTGTGATTGTTAATTAAATCATGTGATGATTATTAAGGATATTGTGAGTGTTAAAATATTTATGATGATTATTGTTATAGTTGTTAATGTTATTGTAGTGAGAATTAAAATTATTAGAGAAATTGTTGTCAAATGAGAAAGAGGAATTTGAGTTTACTTTGCATTCAACCTTAGGGTTTTCATGCAAGGAGATAAGATATTTGTGAGATATTTTCGAAGGTGGAAAATCATCGAGGGATACAAAATCATATTTCCAAAGTTTCCATCACTAAGCATTCTTTTCATATTAAGCATCTCACTTGTTTCGATGAAACAAAAACATTTGTCTCAACCCCCCACTACTCTTCACATTATTTGTGAAGCCATTGAAATTGAGAAGAACCAAAATAACTTTAATTGTGAAGGTGGATATAAATTGAATTAGCCTTGAAAACCTCTTATTCACCACCTAAACCATTAAACCCCTTTTCTCCTTATTTCCCCTTGTTATTGAGAAGCACCAAAATAGCTTTAATTGCTAAGATGACTATAAATTTAGTCATATTTGGAAGCCTATTATTCACCACCTAAATCGTTAAAACCCTTTTCTCCATGTTCTACACTGGTTCCTCTTATTTTTATGATCACATATCTCTTTGTTTTATAGTTTTTAATGATTCTCTAATATTTTTTATTCTTCTTTCAACTCCTTTTGTAATGCTCCTTTTGTCATGCTTTTTAACATTTTTATTTTCCTTTTAGATCCTTTTCCATACCTTTTAATGTTTAATTAAATTAATTATTTTCCTTCTGATTTTTTTTTCTAAATTTTTTTTTAAATTTCATTTTTTTTTCATCTATCTCACTTTTCCTTAGTTTTTTTTTTCTTCCAAATTTTAAATATTTTTTGATTTTTTATTATTAACTCATTTATTTCTTGTTATTACCTCTATTTTCCTAAACTCTATTTCAATAATAATAGTTTCTAATTAATTTAATTTATTTTCTTTGTCTACCAACCTTAATTATTTTTCCCTTAATCTTAGACATTTTATTGAATGATTATTTTCTCTTATTCCTTTAAATTATTTTCTCCCTACTCACTTTATCATTAAACTTTTATATTTGAATATGAGCATCCATTTAAAATGTTCAACATTTTAAAACTTTAAACACATTATTATTTCAACATTATTATGAACCTAATCAAATTTAAGGGTCATGGGTTGGGCAATAGTGTTGTGGATTATGTAATATCTGACATCCATGTTTTCAATCATATCCTAAGTTTTGACCTCCTAAATGACCATGCGCCTGATTCTAGCCACATAACTTTATCTCTAAACCTAAATATTGGCATTCATACCAAACACATGCAAACGAATTATGAAGGGAAAATGCATTTTGTTTTGATAGAAGTGAAATGGATTTCTTCTTATGAGATTTAAAGAGGGACTTAGGCTCCTTAACATATAATGATATTATTGATTGTATCTACTACAAGTTTACTACAAACATTTCCAATACCATTAACAAATTCTCTATTGAGGTGTCATGTAAAAAGAATACTACAACTTCCAACCCTTGGTATTATAATGATTGTAAAACTTCTAGGAAAGAAATTAGAGATGCTCCTAATGAAACTGTAAATCTTGGAAGAATAAATGTGTACAAAACACTTATCAAAAGGAATAAAATGTCCTATATTAATAATAGACAAGAGAATCTTCTTCACCTTTCTAAAGTTGAGCCTAGAAAGTTTTGGAGGAATATAGTTGTTTGTAAAACAAAAGAAAATAATCTGATCCCCTTAAAGAATTAGGATATTTCTCTTAAGAATCCTTATGACTCCCTAGACACCATGGGAAACATCTTAAACACTCTTATAAAGGAGGATATCTTTTCTTTGGAAGACGTGGAGTTCGGGATTAAGAAGCTTACTAATGGGAAAGGTAGGGATATTAAAGGCTACCAATTCGAGATCCTCAAACTGGGAAGGTATATCCTCATCTCTCATATTCACAAACTTATCATAGCAGTAAAACACAACTTAACTCGGCCTTGGATGCAAAGCCTTATTGTACATATCTTTAAAAGTGGGGATAAACATGTTCCCTATAACTATAAGACCATTATAGTTAGCCACATTTTAGCCAAATTGTATGGGCTCATTTTGGAAAATAAGATTAGCCTATGGGTTGAAATCGATGATAAGAGAGATATAGGGAAATTTGGATTTAGGATACATCACTCAACGATTTACCATCTTGTCACTCAAGATCATTGTCGATGATTGGCACAATAGTAAAAATATTCTCTTCTATTGTTTTGTTGACTTTAGAAAAGCTTTCAACACAGTTCCTCAGGATAAACTATGGAAAAGAATCAAAGAGATGATGGTTATTTTTAAGTTGAGGGTTGTTGTAATCCGGCTATACGAGAATGTTGTTGCGACGCTTAATACCATTGAAGGTTAGTATAAAGAAATTAAATGCAAGATCAACGCTAAACAAGGGTGTCTCCTTTCCCCTACCCTTTTTAGCATTTACAATGATAAGCTAGAAGAGTGTTTGGAAGTTGGTCGGGATGCAATGGCCCCAAGCTCGCTAATATGGTCATTACTCTTATCCTTTATGCTAATGATATCATTCTTCTAGCGACGAATGACGATCTCAAAAGCAACTTAATATCCTCCACGAGTACTACTCCAAGATGGCTATGATAATTACTATTCACAAGAATAAATTCATGATAATTGAATCCAAATAGATCAACGATGATAATTGCATATGTGATAATAATTACTTGGAGAAGGTTTCTTAATATAAATATTTAGGTATTGATATTCATCATCAACTCAAATAGAATTATAGTCTTGAGAAAAGGATTATTGGAGGCTGGAAAGCTTACTATGAGCTTGAAAATATGTGTAAGTCGGTTGATATTTGGGTTTGGAGTAAAAAAAAAAATCCTCTTTGAGACTCTAATCACCATTGTTATTTTATATGGTTGGGAGGGTTTGGGTTACAGTATATCTAGAGAATCGTGGAGAAATATTGAGTGAATTAT
>APFE030594425.1:133678-165317 GCA_000404065.3 Pinus taeda | reverse complement strand
ACATGCATGCCAAAACTAGTAAGGAAATAACACATGCAAATCAATACCTGCAAATAATCCCATTGTAGCTACTTGATCCTACTCTTCCTTACTTGATCCTTGCTTCCTCTTGCCTTCTTTTCTTTCCTTAATCCAACGTTGAAGTACTTCAAGTGTCTAAGAGTGTGTGTGAGAGAGAATAGAGAGAGAGCTCCAAATCTGAACTGACAAAAGGTACCAACTGATCCTCATGATCCTTTTATTAATGAGGCCTCTATTTCTTCAATTTTCCATTATTTTCCTTCATTTTCCTCCTCACATGCAATCTGTGATCTTTCACTTTCCTTTTCTCCTAATTTCCATTATTTTGATAAATAAAATGCCAATTAATGCCTCATGCCTTCCAAAGCATTTTCCCTTGCCTTTTCCAATATCCTTATCCATAATAAACCAAATGAACACCCATATTAGGATATTTTTCCCAAAATTCAACTTGGAATAAGTGTCCCATAACTATGGTTATTATTTTGTCTTTATTAATTTTTATTACATGGAATTTTCACTAGGGCTATTACAAAACACGCCCCCTTGGGGGAACACCATCCTTGGTGTTCAACAACACCTAGGACCAACAAAACTACTAAAAGAAAAACATACTTCCCAAGGAGATTTATAACTTAGCTCGTTGTAGTATTTATAATGATCAACCTGTTGAGAAAAAAACTAACATGACGACATAACAACATGAAAACCATAATGTCAGGACACCCATACCACTTATTGGAGCTTTATAACACAACTCATAGTGATATTCACATCCATATACATACATACATGTACCAAAACATCACACCAAAACATATTTCAAAAACATTTGCTCAATCATCGAATAAGGAAGGATACATAGCCTACATCTAATCTGCCATCTCCCATGTAGCTTCATCGAGTCTAAAGTTCTTTTGCTACACTTTAACCTGCTTGATTGCTCGTTTCTGGAGCACAACGATATTTCTCTTCAATATACACTGAGGTTCCGACTAGAATTCTCCATCTAGTTCCACCTCTAATACAAACCAATCAATCACATGATCATCATATTTAACATACTTCTTCAACAATGACACATGGAAAACATCATGTAATTTCACTGTCAAAGGAAATGCAAGTCGATAGGATACTGGTCCAATCCTTTCAAGAATCTTGAAACGTCCACAAAACCAAAGTGTCAACTTGACACGTGATCCAATCCGCAAGGATCTCTTCTTGGGCTTGATACGCAAGTACACATATTCCTCAACTTGAAACTCCTTAAACAACCTTTTATTATCTGCATAACTTTTCTGCTTATCATGTGTTGCCTTTAGATTCTTCTTTATTACCTGCATTTCCTGTTCCATCTCTTCCACATATCCAGTCCAATCAACACCATGTTAACTAGATCACTCCAACTTATGGGAGTATTACATCTTCGCCCATACAATGCCTTAAGCAGACTCACTCAAAGGTTCCGGACACCCGTTGTTGTAAGCGAACTTAATTAGTGGAAGATACTCTTCCCACTTCTGCTATTGATGCATCACGTACATCCTCAACATGTCCTCCAATATCTTGTTGACCCTCTCTATCTATCCATCTATCTATGGGTGATAAGTTGTGATGAAGGCCAACTATATACCCAAACTTGCAAAGAACTCTTTCCAAAATCTAGAATTGAACTTAACATTCTTGTCTAACACAATGTTATTTGGAACACCATTCAGTCTGACCACATCTCTGATGAAGACTTGTGCTACATCACTAGATGAATAAATAGACTTCACTAGAATGAAGTGCACTACCATTTTCAACTTGCCTACCACAACCATTATGGAATCATGTTGTCTAGATGTCCTTGGAAAACCTATGATAAAATCCATGGAAATGACCTCCCACTTCCACTCTTGAATTACAATCGATTGTAGCAGTCCACTTGCATGCTTACACTCTTCCTTTACCTACTGAAAGTCCAAGCATCTAGCCACAAACTCTGCCACGCCCTTCTTCATATTAGGCCAATAATAAAACTTCTTCATTGTTGTCAATGTATTTTGATATCCTAGGTGAGTTGAATACGGTTTCACATGATAGTCTCTCAAGGTAGTCTTCTTGAGCTCACTATTGACTGACACATATATCATGTCCCTAAATATGATCAATCCATCTGTTGTAAGATGATAGTCCACATATTGAACACCTGTACCTTGTTGTAACTTATTCATGAGCTCCATGTACCTGTCATCCCGCTGGCTTTCCTGTAATATTTGATCCTTTTAAGTTTGTCCCGTAAGAACTCATGGTTTCTATATGATTCACCTGTATGCACCTACTAAGAGAATATGCAACCCTATCCTCTTTACCCTTGATGTACCTGATCTCAAAATTGAACTCACTCATCATGGCCAACCATCTAGCTTGCCTGGCATTCAAATTTGGTTGATCAAATAAGTATCTCATCCCACTAAGTATCAGATAATTTTTCTCATGCTCATTCAGTTTCCATGATTCATAGCACACTACTTATCCCTCTTGCATAAGGAATCCGCCAAGTCCTCTCTTGTAAGAATCTGTGCACAACACAAATTATTTGTATGGATTTTCAATCTTTAACATTGGAGCATTTGTCAACAACTGCTTCAACTGCTCAAAACTTGTTGCACATTCCTCTATCCATTCAAATTTCTTACCTTTCCTTTGCAATGACATAATAGGATATGCAATGTGAGAGAAGTTCCAGATGAACCTCCTATAGTAACCTGCTAACCCCATGAATGATCTTGCCTCATCCACATTTCTTGGAGTTGCCCACTCCATGATAGCTCTTGTCTTCTGTGGATCCACTGTTATACCTTCCTTGGAAACAACATGTCCCAAGTAATGTACCTTTGTCTGAAATAAACTGCATTTTCTAAGCTTAGTATACAACTGACGCTCTCTTAGCAATCTCAATACTACTCTTAAGTGCTCGACATGCTTTTCCTTGTTCTTAGAATATATCAAGATGTCACCAAATGAACACAATAACAAACTTGTCTAGATAAGCATGTAACACACTATTCATCAAGAACATAAAGGTAGTTGGAGCATTAGTCAAACCAAATGGAACTACAACAAGCTCATAATGCGTGTACCTTGTCTAGAAAGTTGTTTTGTATATGTCCTCTTCCTTAATACATACTTGATGATATCCGGATCTCAAATCAATCTTTGAGAACACTGTTTCTCCATTCAACTGATCAAACAAGTCATTAATCGTTGGCAATTAATACATGTTCTTGATGGTTACCTTGTTCAACTTCCTGTAATAAATGCATAACCTAAGAGTAACATCCTTCTTCTTAACAAACAATATCGGTGCACCCCAAGGAAATACAATTGGCTTGATGTATCCCTTTTCAAGCATTTCGTTCAACTGCAACTTCAATTCCACTAACTCTAGTGTGCTCATCCTATAAGGTGTCTTAAATGTTGGTGTTGGCCCTGGTATTGGCTCAATAGAAAATTCCACTTCTCTATGAGGCATCAACTTTGAAATCTCTATCGGAAACAAATCCGAAAACTTTCACAAGATCAGGTACCTACTCAATACCTTTGCATCCTCAAATTCCTTACCTTTTTCATGGAAATGTGCACTACAAATAACACACACCCTTTTTTGCAATTGCACGTTTCCTGCATAGTTGTCACCATTCTAATTGATGTTGCCTTCTTCTTTCCCTGCAATATTTTATGTTCTCCATTGTCACCCAAGAACTCAATGGATTTTTCATAACAATTCACTTTGGTCCTACAAAGATACAACCAGTCCATACCCAAAAGCATACTATACGACCCCAACAGAAATACATTCAAATGTGTTGTTGTAGGAATACCATTCAACTCAAATGCACAATCTATTACCTAGTTATACACTCTCTTCTTTGTACCTGTAGCCAACTGCACTAACTAGGATTATGCATGCACTTCTTTATTCAAGCCACACTTTTCCACTAGGTCAGGACTAACACAACTATAATTAGATTTAGGGCAATAAAAATGGAAACAAATCGATCACAAAGCTTACAATCCACCTCGATAACAATTTCCTAGTGCTCTATCTGCTTGTTATCCAGTGCTACATAAATATGTGGAATGCTCTACCCAACATCCCAAACTATCCGTGCCTCCTATGCAATATAAATTTAAAGCCTACCGCCCTGATTCTACGGGCAATCCATCTTAAGATATTCCTTACCACATGTCTAGTATTCCAACCATCTTGTACCATCACCTCTATTTTGTTGTTGTGACCCATGTCCCTGTCTAGCTACATTGAACTTCTTGTATGGTGTAAAATTTTCTTTCTCTTCTACATTCTGAGGCTTTGTTCTTTTCGGATTCCATTTACCTTTAGATTTATCTTTATCATTCCCTTTCCATCCTTGTTGAGATTCATTCTTATGCTTTGACTGTTTGTAAAAATGCTTCAATTTCCCAATAACTTCTTCAAGTGACCAAGGCTCATCATACTCAATCCAATTTCTAAAATCTAATGGAAATCCACTGACAAATATCTAAAATTTAGTTTTATCATCCTTAAGATATAGTACATACCTCAATAGTTGTAGGAAATTAGTTGTATACTCCTCATATGTCATTGATCCCATCTTAAGATCATTGGAATCCTTAGCTTTGCTCTCATAGTACTTTCTGACAAGTATTTCTTCTTGAAGGGTCTCTTGAATTCATGCCAACTCAACTCTTTTGTCTTGATGTATCTGACCCACTTTAAATCTTCCCACCAGATATCCTCTTTACCTTTAAGACTAAATATCGCTATTTTGGCCTTCATGTTTTCTGAGTAATCATGTAGTTCAAATAAATTCTTCATCCCAAGTACCAAGCCTCTGCATCCTATGACGTATTCAAATCTCCATCAAAAGTAGATGGCTTAGATTTCTTGAACTCATCCGGAAAATATCCCCTATTAATCCTCTTGTAAGGATGATAAAGATAGTGATCATAGTGCCTGTCAGAACTAGAAATATAATAGAACCTATGTCCATCACCTCTCATATCCAGAGTGTCTAAGAACCTACCATCCCTGATCATGTCATCCCTATCTAACCTATGTCCACCATGAGATCTACTACCATATTCCCCCAATAGTTTTTTCCTCCTTCCCATGGCTGATTTGAAATGGTCCCTGTCTCTGCAAGTCTGACAAACTATAAAGAATTACTGCATTGACTTTTGCTTGTTTCTCCTGTGCCTGCATTGTTCTGTAATTATCTTCTTTGCAACTCTTGTTTCTTCCTTCAAGCTTCTCAATGTGTCTACTAAGTCAAAAGAGTTCCCAACACCACACTGCTCATCTGATCCATAGGGAGAGTCTCAAGAACTATAGTCTTCCATCTTGGTAGTCATATTTGATCTCTTTCCTACCAAGCATTCCATGTCATCTAAACCAAAATACAAACATAATCAACATATCTCAGTATAGTTCAGGGATGATATCTCATTTGCAAGATCAACTAGATTAGCACAATACATGTATAAACATAATCATAACAACATTTAGATATCATCCTAACCATAGTCCAGTCATCAATGCATGACCATACCAAGCACATACCATGACCTCATGCATGAAAATTATAACCATGTCAATGTATGCATAATCAACATATGTATGACATGCATGCATACACAATACATACAAACACTAACATGCATAACCAGTGCATAACTGACTTATACTTGTGATAAACAAAACCAACATCAACATCATCAAATTTCACATGGAAACACAACTACAACCATGTATAACACCATGCATATGAAATAATTACATAAACAACAAGTATAAGGAACACATATGAAATCGACACGAATGCATGATGAATGCACCGCCCATCCAATCTGAGGGGTGAACCATGCTCTGATACCACTCTATAACACCATACTCTACCACTTTGTGACACCCTCCTCCCACAATTACCCAAGTTAACCGATTTTCTAGGGTAAACATGTGACAAGAGGATACTATGATCTGATTCAACTCCCCATGTGTAGTTAAGGAAGTGGAACCGACACAACACAACCAATCTGACCTTCCACTAATCCTACAGAACCTCCAGGTGCCAACCAACCTTTCTAGGTGACCAAACCCTGAGGAAAATTAACATTTGACTAACCTAGAGTGTCAATCTCTCCCATGAAATAGGCATGCATACGACTGGGACCCTCTAGTATCTCTCACAGCAAGGGCATGCAAGCGACTGGGGTCCTTTTTTGCTAGTTATGAGCATGCAACCCCAAATTATGTGCCACTTTTTCAGGGCCAGGTCTCAAGCCATTTCCTAGAACTTCATGAAACATATAGGAATGAAAACTAACACGAAACAATGATACTAAAGAAATTACTTAAAAAAAAACTCGACTAGACCCCTACTAGCCATGACATGCATTTCATCAAACATGTCATAAATATGCATTCTATAGGTCATAACAACATATCTGAGCATAGAGGTCTCATACTTATCTGAGAATTGCTAAGAAGCATTGATGCCTTATCAGATTAGCTACATTATCATTTATTAGGTCATATATTCATTGTTTATTCATTGA
Source organism: Pinus taeda (assembly GCA_000404065.3). Lineage (NCBI taxonomy): Eukaryota > Viridiplantae > Streptophyta > Pinopsida > Pinales > Pinaceae > Pinus > Pinus taeda. The sequence continues at coordinate 158,693 of APFE030594425.1, read as the reverse complement.
AAAATCAAAACATGATGAGATCCATACATCATCACTAGCATGAAACATAATCATAACCAATGTATAACCAACAAAAATAATAAGGATACAACAACCATAAAATCCAAATATAAACTAGTACATTTACACATGAAATACCAAGGGAAAGAGACTCTTATTAATGAATGAAAAAATCTAACCAAGTATGGGACTTCCATGAACTGCCTGACCATAGATTGGCTAAACCAAATATTTCTTTTAGCTAATCACTCCCGTGCCATATTCTAAGCATGAATGTGGGACTTATAACCAAAAATCCACCAGGGCTTCCCAAGGCTACGCCGCCTCACCCTCATCAATAGAACTAGGCTTTACGACAATCCATGCTAGATCACTAGGCCCTAAACAAGCATGGATGCCACTAGATTCCTTCACCTACACCGTGAGGAATTTTCTTGTCTCATACTCTCTAGGCTTAACCGTAATCCACATCGGATCATAGGCCCTAAATGAGACCCAACCCTCTAGGATTTACCATATATCTTTCCATTCACTGACCAAGGATTCCTAGGCCTGATCGAGGGCACCCACCTCTAGGCTTTATCGTATATCCTGCCATTCACTAGTCAAGGATTTCTGGGCCCACTGAGGTAACACAATTTTTTCTTACCACAACCCGCAATATGGTTTAAGGGTTACTAGGTCAAGGATTTATCGCAATCTAGAGTTTTATTCAAGGATCACTAGGCCACGTGTTCTTTCTTTCAGAGACCACCTCACTCAGTTTCAAATCCATCCAACAATCCATCTCAACCAAAACATGAGAACCCCATCACACCATGACAATCCAGAAATGGAAAGGCTAGGCTGAAGAACAGTGTCACACCTAGAAAAACCCATGCCAATGACAACAAGAGAACCAAGAACACACATGCATAACCATGCATACCAAAACTAGCAATGAAATCACAAATGAAAATTGATACCTGCAAATAATCTCGTTGTAGTTTCTTGATCCTTTATTCTTTTTTCCTTCTTGGATTTACTTAATCCAATGTTGAAGTACTCTAAGAATTATCTAAGTGTCCAATAGTGACAAAGAGATAGAGAGAGAATAGAGAGAGAGATCCAAAACTAAACTGACAAAAGGTACCAACTGATCCTCAAAAGCCTTTTTATTAATGAGGCCTCTATTTCTTCAATTTTCCATTATTTGCCTTCATTTTCCTCCTCACATGAAACCTGTGACCTTTCACCTTCCTTTTCTCCTATTTTCCATTATTTTCATAAATAAAATGCCAATTAATGCCACATGCCTTTCCAAAGCATTTTCCCTTGCCTTTTCCAATTTACTTAACCACAATAAACCAAATGAACACCCACACTAGGATGTTTTTCCCAACATTCAGCTTGGAATAAGTGTCTCATAATCGTGGTTGTTATTTTGCCTTTACTAAATTTTATTACATGGAATTTTCACTAGGGTTGTTACACATAATTATCTCTATGTTTTGACTAGTGTTAAGAACAAAATGAACATTGTGAAGATAAAAACTAATTCTCATGAGCTTCGAAGTAAAACCAGGTGTTTTCCTATTCCCCAAATGACTTGGGATGAAAGAATTTGTCACCTTTGTGATACTAAGAGGGTTGAATATGAAAAACAAACTCTATTGAATTTCATGGCTCCTACTCACATCCGTTCTCATTTCCAAAACATTTTCCACGCTACCAACCTTCTTGACTTGTTAAGCCAACAAAATTATATTGATCTAGGAATGCTTCTTTCCCTTCTTCTTGATGATATAAATAAAATATTAAAGGTTTTCAATTAATCTCTTATATTAAGGTTCTATAGACCACATTGGTCTTAGTAGATGTTAATCATCATCGTCATCGCTACTTTTTAATCTAATACACCATGAGAATTTACACAACCAACCTAGATCCATCTTAACTCAAGATCTAACCAGTGTCGAGAGGGATCAAATCTATTTTCATTGTAAAAGAGGTTTTCATATCAAGATATTGATCCCTCTCGGTGCTTTAGATCCAGAGTTAAGATGGATTTAGGCTAGTTTAATTCCCCCCCTTTAAATATGCTACATTCCACATAAATACCATGGGTTCTCAATACCATGGGCCATTTTTATTTTATTTTTATAAGTTTATTTTTACTTTTTAATCTTATTTTGATTAAGTTAAAATGTTTACATTACATTTTTTTTTTTTTTTTTTTTTTTTTTTAATTTATTCTTCTTTTATTCTAATCTGCTTATCAATGTTACATCACATTACAACATCTCTACCATACTAGGTTAAGAACCTTTTGGAAAAACATGCCGTGGGGGGTTGAATCAGTATTTTCAAATAATTAAAATTTTCAATTTCATTTCCTGATTTTTGTACGCGACTTTATAGAAGGGAACTCGCGTGTGCACATGACTGTTTTTAAGACAACTAGCATATATCCAGTAAAATTAGTTTTCAATTAATTCATCTTCTGTTTATTTTGATCTAGTGCATCAATACTTCATTAAACATTAAAGAGATAGTAACCATGTGTAGTAAGAAAAAAATAAACCATCACACATAAGCAACACACACGAACACCAATATTTAATCTGGAAACCCAATGCAGGAAAAAACCACCAGTTGTTGTCATCTCTGTCTTCTTTTTAATATAAAGAAAAATATTTTATATTCTTGTATTGGCGTAGACTCATAATAGTACATAGGCATCCACCTACAAAAGGCTACAACCTTCATTCGTTCTTCAAATCCTACTGGAAGGGAGTTCTAACCCCCTGAATCTTGTACTGGCGTCAAATCATACTAGTAGGCACCCACCTATAGAAGGTTACAACCTTTGCTCGTTCTCCAACTCCTATTGGAAGGGAGCTCCAACCCCATGATCTAATTTACCAACTACCACTGGAAGGAAGCTTTAACTCCCTCATTGAAGGCTCCAACCCTCGACACCTCTGGGGACCACATTTCATAAATTTTCATATTGGATCCACCTACTACAACACATCACAACTTTTAGGCCACGTTTCATCAAATTTTCAGATTGGAACCACTACCAACATTTAATCTCAATACCAATCATAAAAAATGGAACTTATCACTGTAAATTCAAACATTGAACTAGCCAATCACTGAACCAACATAACCAAAAAATCACTGAATTAACAAAAACCACAGGGTATTCACTCAATGAACCTCTAACCTATCATGTGCGTTCGTGGCATATTAAACAATACCCTTAATTTGACTATATATTGGAAAATATTCCTAAAAATCACATTATTTAACCCCATACCAATACAAACCCAATACACCTTCCCAATTTAAAAAACCCCTACTTCCACTAGATATTGTAGGCATCCATTTTTTCATTAACATTTTTTATACCCCTTTATATTTTATAATTAATTTTGAGTTCCATTTTTTATAATTGCCAATATAAAAACTCTTTACCCCCTATATATCCCCCAATATATTATGCCATTTTTTCCTCAATATAAATCCCCTAATATGAACCCACGTGGTATGGTATTGCTCCCCCAGTGAAGCCCCAGTGAACAAAACTAAACCAATCAAGCAGAACAATCAGATCACTGTAACCAAAATACCAAACAACATACTGCACATCACAGAAACCAGATACTTTTATTGCAAACCTTGATCAACCATCTGCCAAAATATGTATGCTACTTTGCAGTAGAAAACCCACGTGTATACACACTTTTCATGAAGCATACATGTGTACAAATCTTAAACTTCTAAACCCTGAAAACTAAACCACTGTCATTCTAAAACAAACACATAGATTTACTGCATCATTCTGAAAAGAACCACATAACCTTCATCGATCTTCAATCAAAATCAGAAAGTAACTTCAAAATTCTTCATCAATCAATCCATAACCAAAAAATCATTGTTTAAACCCAGATCATCAAGAAGACTTCATTGACAAATAGCAGAAACACATCAAAACTGATTAAATTGATCAAACATCCTTTTCATCAAAATCCTACTTTGTGTACGCGATTTCTTCAAAGCATATCCGCGTGTGTATGCGCTTTTCAAGAAACAAACCCGCATGTACACGAATTACCAGAAACACACTCGCGTGTGTTCGCGTCTTGTAGGCTATAAAACCTGTGTACAAATCTTCAAATTCAGAATCACATCTTTGCTGCAACACAGAAATTCAAACATACCTAGATCTTGACATACATAGAAAATCACGTGTTAAGACTCTATCAACATAGATCAAATCATCTCATAATCTTGTTTTTCATTTTAGATCTATTAGATATGATCCATCATCAAAATCCCAAGTGCATACTTAGTTTTATACCAAACAAAACATCAATATACCATTACATGAATGTCTGCTTCATATCTAACTATTCATAATATTGCCATCACTTGCACACCTCTACCACTTTGATCTTCATCTCTTATATAGTTTATCCCTTATCCAATACCACAGGTCAAAACCATACTCGAGCTGATGATTTTCGTATACGGGATCAAAACATCCATTGCTGGGCTCAATACCACAGGGAAATACCATGGTAAGGACCCTTGGTATTTAGAACACCATGGTGCGGAAACTGTACATGCCTTTGCTTCTTCATACTTGCGTTTGTACGTGGATTTGCTTAACAGGACCTGCGTATACTTCTTGAAATTTAAACTTTATCATTCCTTTACCTTTGAACTACTATGCCTTTGTCAAAACACTTTGTGACATTTGTAGACACATCTTGTTGACATTTGTATCAAGTTGGTTTCCATCAAAGAACAACTCATCAAGTAGGTTGTCATCAAGGACAACACATCAGGTAGATTTCCATCAAGGACAACACATAATTCATAATTCCAACAACCTCCCCCTTTGGACTTGATGGAAACCACTTTAGTGTTTGGTCACCACAACCTGTAAATACTTGTAAAACCCATCAAGCCAAGCACCAAACCAAACTACTCTCCCCATTTGACCTCAAGGGAAAAGGGGTGACCAATTTTGAACGAAGACTTTTATATCTAAACTACTAAGTATGAACATTGATCATGCTCCCCCTGAGCACATGTTAAAGTTTCTAACAGATGTACAATGAATTACAAGACTCTATGACTCATATGACTTGTCCTATCACCAAGGACTCAAACTTACATCAATCACCCAATCATAATGGGTTTACATATTTGACATCATTATTACATCAACTTCCCAAACACAGTGGGGTTACAAATTAGATCACATATCCAAAAGGACTTGACCACAACAGTCCATACATGACTATATTTTACAATGATTACATCATAGGTCTTTACATGACCTTTACATCAAATGATAGATAAGAAATTTATAACCAAGACCAAAGACCTCAATAATACCATGATAGCCATCAACAACTATCATACACCACATATGATCTTCATCATGAGCATCTATTAGCATCACCAAGAACAAAAACCTATATATGTCCATCAACAATTTGTAAGATAAGACAATGTAGCTTCAATATCATCAACCTCTGACAAAGTATGTAGCATGAGATTTTCCATAGATATCTACTATCAACTCATCCCTTGACCTCATCAAGGCCAACTTGCTCTTTTTCCCTTAGTATAAAAAGGATAAATCTATGTTCATCAATGCATAATTTTTCATGCATCAATTGAGCATATGCTATATCTCCAAGTAGTAATGGCCATATCATATCATGTACATGTGTAAGTACCATAGTCATCATCCATGACAACAAAATCATCATCAAATAATCATAGAAATAACTACATGTTATTTCCACAACAATCCCCAACATATCATACATGTATCATTACTAGGGAGTTTTCTAACATCCCACATCTGATAAGCATCAACCATGATAATCAAAATATGTGAGAACCAAGCCTAACATCATAAAACAATATAGAGAGAAGTATTCATCATTCCCTAACATCATCAATATGTGAGTAAGTATGCCATGTCTTCATGAAACTTGTAGTAACACCATTCTCTTGGCCCATTTTATTCATCCAAGAATAACTATCACACCAAAATCACTTCATCAATATGAAAATCATCCATAATATCCTTATCTATAGTTTATCCATCATAGAGATAGCAATATGCATCTTTCTTCTCATCAAATGAGAAAAGAAAACCATGAGCACACCATCATTTGTCAAACTTTGTTAGTAACTCATCTCATTAAAAGAAACAATATACCATGTGAGAGCCAAGAACTATAGGAGTCATCATCCATGAAAACAACATAAAAGTAATGAGTGACACTCATAAAAAAATCAAGCTATGTTTATCTCCTTGAACTTATGAAGATCACCATGTAAGCAACATAACGTATGTACCATATGCATCATAAATTTGATCACTAGCATCATAAAAACTATGTGGCTCAAGCAATATATATAAGTATCATCCATGATTTCATCATAGGAAACTTATAACCGTAGCATAAAATGATGCATAGTCATCACCATTGATAAGAACCATTATGTACTAATGACTTCTAAAGAAAATATAATCCCAATAATGCATTATTAGAAGCATAGAAAATACTCCGCCTAAACCTATGCCAATTGATCATTGTTAGATCTGATCAAATCAACTCATCCATCAGTTAGGACATGAAATTATATTCATCAAGAAGTCATCCATAAAGTCATCAAAAACTTATACAAGCCAAAAGCACTTTCAAATAGCATCAACTGACTGTAACCATCAAACATCAGAATAGAAAAACCAATCGATAATTGACTGAAGCATATCAAACCCTTTTTCTTAGTATCTCCCACTATTTCTTCATTAAAAAAAATACACGCGACTATTCAATTTAGAACTCGCGTATACATGCGACTTTTCTTTATAGGATCTGTGTACAGAAAGTGAAATAATGAAATTTAACACCTTTAGCTCCCCCTGAGTTTGTTATGTCTGTACTTGTTTAATGTTACTACACCAGAGGCGTTGTTAGTAGTATAAGCAACATGAGAATAAAAAATAACCATGGGAATGAACGTATATTACTCCCCCTAAGATTACACATCACACATTCTGAGAACCGATTTTTGATGAGGTTAATTACCTCTCACCACTTCTGTAGTCATTGTTAAGATATATTTATTCAAGAATAATGGACTGCAATGGGCACCATCTTCTTTTACTCTAAGTCTGGATCTTTCTCATATCTACGAGAATTTAGTTCTTCAAACACATATAATTTGTCTGGATTTCTATATCCTCTTATTATCACTTTTCCTATTACTTCATTCATAACCTTACACTTGGTTGATGTAAACACAATTATATTTCCCTTATCTACCATTTGACCTACACTTAGAATATTCTTCTTTAGTCCTTGAACTAATAAAGCATTAGATGCTACTTTAGTTTTATTAATTCTGGCTTTACCTTGTCCCAGTACTTTCGCTAAAACATTAGTTCCAAGAATAAAATTACCATGTTGGCTTTTCTTGAGAGACTCCATTTTACTCTTATCTCTAGTCATGTGATGAGGAAATCCACTATCTATGTACCATTCATATTCATCTTCAATTGAGTAGAGAGCAAGACCACACATTATCTATTATTCTTTTTCTTTCTTACTGGTGGATCCATCTTTTTCAGGTCTTCTGACATTAATGTTCTTATATGGTTGCTTACTATGTTGTTTGCAGTGATCCATAGAATTGTTCATGCATTCTTTTGCTACATGCCCAAACTTGTTACAAGCATAGCATCTTATATGTTTCATATTTCTTCTATTGCAATCAATTGCTTTGTGACCAAATATATTTCAAGCTAAACAATATCCCTTAAAGTACCTGGAAGATGATGATATTTTTGTGAGACAATTATTAGCTTGAAACATTCTACTTCTGCAATTGGTTGCAACGTGTCCATAACTATGACATATAGAACATTCAAAATTATTGTTTAGAGGGGAGAATTGATTAACACTTCTATAATTCGGAGTAAGTGATTTCCTTTGAAGACTTTCTTTCCTTGTTTGTTTATGAGATTTATTTCTTATCTCTTTGTTGAGAATTTCAGATTTTGCATTAGAATTCCTTGCCTCAACTTGTGAACTAGATTCACCATCAACAGTTTCATGAAAACTAAGACCAGATTTGATGGTAGGAGACCTTTTGTTACTAAGAATATTATCCAAAATCTTAGTACTATCTTGAAAACATAAATGTCTATCCTTTTCTTATAATTTACCTTTTAGTATATTTACCTCAACTTGATATTGTTTTTCCTTCTTCTTCATAATTTCTTCCTTCCTCCATTTGTTGTTTGAATTTGAGAATCTCTTCTTTTAGACCATTTTCGCGTTCTTCTAATACTTGAAGAGTCTCCTCATATCGTTTGTTTGACTTTTCAAGGTCAAATTTGAGATAATTGATTTTTGCTTCAAGTCCTTCACAATAATTGGTTCTTTTTTGAGTTCCTTGGTTGTTGTATCCTTTTCATTCACTTGATTTATTATTGATGTTACTTCATCTTGTAACATTTGACATTGATCTTCCTTTTCCTTATACTGCTTCCTTATTTTGTTTGCTTCTTGCAACTGAGTCTTTAACCTGGTAATATCTTCTTTGTAAGTACATTCCCTTTTATCAAATAGATTTTGCTAATCTCTAATTTTATCTGTAGGCCTTTTAACCTCTACTTCTAGGGCCATTATATTTCTTCCACTTTTACCCATAAAATAAAATTTAGTTGATTCACTGTCACATTCACCATATTCAATATTACATGAATAAGGAAATCGATCACAAGTGGAACAAAATGTAGTAACTGATAATTCTTTCGCTTCATCATCCTCATTCTTGATCAATATAAAGTGGGGTGCTTCTGAATCTGAATATTTTCTTCCATATATTAGTCCACATGATATAAAATCGTCACTGTCATAGTTTCCTTGAGCTATCTTATTTCTTTGAGTCACTTTCTTCTTTTGCTTCCCATTGTCTTGATGGATCTCCTTCAACCAATCAAGCTTCTGTGGGACGACTTGATATGATACCGATTGTTGGGAAAAAATACAAAAGAGGGGGTGGGGTGGGGGGGGGTGGTGAATCAATATTTTCAAATCATTAAAATTTTCAATTTCATTTCCTGATTTCTGTACGTGACTTTACAGAAGGGAACTCGCGTGTGTACGCGACTTTTCTGAAGACAACTATACTTACTTTTTAGTTAATTCATCTTTTTTTTATTTTGATCCAGTGCATCAATACTTCGTTAAACATTAAATATACAGTAACCATGTGCAGCAAGAACAAAATAAACCATCACACATAAGAAACACACATGAACAACCAGATTTAAGGTGGAAACCCAATGCGGGAAAAAACCACTTGTTGTTGTCGTCTCTGTCTTCTTTTTAATATAATGAAAAATATTTTACAATCCTATACTGGAATATAATCATACTAGTACGCAGGCACCCACTTGCAGAAGGCTACAACCTTTTCTCATTCTCTAGCTCCTACTGGAAGGGAGTTCCAACCCCTTGAATGTTGTATTGGCGTAAACTCATACCAGTACGCAGGCACCCACTTGTAGAAGACTACAACCTTCGCTCGTTCTCCAAGTCCTACTGGAAGGGAGATCCAATCCCCTAATCTGATTTACTAGATACCATTGGAAGGAAGCTTTAACTCCCTCATTGAAGGCTCCAACCCTTAAGACCTCCGAGGACCACGTTTCATAAATTTTCATATTGTATCCACTCACTACAACACATCACAACTTGTAGGTCATGTTTTATCAAATTTTCAGATTGGACCCACTACCAACATTTAAGCTCAATACCAACCATGAAAACTAAAACTTATCACTGTAATTCAAACATTGAACCAACCAATCATTGAACCAACAGAACCAACCAATCTCTAAAACCCCATCAATGAATTAACCAAACCTTAACTAATCAACCAGAATAGTCAGATCACTGTAACTAGAATACCAAAAACCATATTAAATATCATAGAAACCTGATTCTATTACTGCAAACCCTGATCAACCATCTGACAAAATATGTACGCTATGTTGAAAATAACAACAAGAAATGATAAAAATAGAATCCAGAAATTTCAGTTTAATTTTTCCTTGAATTAAACTGAGAATTAAATCGAATTCTATTCTTATAAAAACTTGTAATAGTTAACTAGAGTGAGTTGACTTATTTAACTTAGGAATTTCAAGTTGGAAGTTTTTCTGAAGTCATGTATATGTTCTCCCTATATTATAGGGGTCTAGGATGAGTTAATTGTGAGTTGTACTTAGTTAGCTCAGTTTACTAAGTTAAGTCTAGTTAAATTAGTTCCAAACTGTTTGGGGAACTAATAGTGAGTTAACAGTAAGTTGATGCACTAATGAATTAACTAGTGCTACTCCAGTTAACTAAATATTCCCTCATCAGAAACTCATGCATGTCAATTATGAGAAAGACCTAGTTGAGACTACAATGTAGGGACAGTGTACTATTTGTTGTATAATTTTATGAGTTGTACAGATGGTGCATGAAATTAGGAACTTGACCTAATTTTGGATTGCACAATTATGGATGAGGAATTTCCCTTTAAATATAGGCCAATTCTCTCGGGAATTGTGCAAAGAATTAGAAGCTTGGAGGCTTGGAAATTTGGCTAAGTATTGGCCAAAAGGAAGTCATCAGGCAGAGGATAGGAAATACTTATGCAGGTTAAGCTCAAGGTTGAGCAGATAATATTGTATTCATCCAAATTCTTTGATCAAGGGCACACGGAAATAGGAGGCTTGGAGAGCATAAAAGAGGCCTGGTTTTGGCTTGAGCTTGCTTGTGAGTTGGAGATTGATTTTACTAAGTTCTGGGATTATTCTTGTGAGAACAAGCATTGTATTATCATCTTGAATTTTTTATTAATGCAATATAGATAGCAGGGTTTTGAGCTGTGGGTTTCCCCGAATACTTATTGTGTTATGTGCCATTGATATTCTTCCTCTTGTCGATTATTTTTTTTCTCGATCTTTATGTGCTTCCACTGTAAAGAGTAGAAGTAGATTCTTGTCTCTTCTTTTAGTAGATTACATGAGCTTGTGAATCTACAAGATTTTCTACATGCTACTTTGCAGTAGCAAACCTGCGTTTTTGGAAATAATACTGAGAGGGGGGTGGGGGGGGGGGGGGGTGAATCAATATTATTAGATCAATAATTTTTAATTTCCCAAACAAATTTATATATGCTAATTCACTGAAGTGAACTAGCATGTACATGCTACTATGATTAGAGAAACCAGTTATACCCAGAGAACTTGTGATTTAGTTAATATATCATGTATTGATCTATAACCAGTGAATCAATATCTTATTAAATAGAGTACTAAAAATAGAATAAACCATCACACATAAGAAACTCACATGAACACCAAGATTTAAGGTGGAAACCCAATGTGGGTGAAAACCACTAACTGTTGTCGTCTCTGTCTTCTTTTAATAATACGAAAATATATTTACAATCTTATACTGGTGTAGACTCATACTAGTACGTAGGCACCCACCTGCAGAAGGCTACAACCTTCTCTTATTTTCCAGATTCTACTAGAAGGGAGCTACAACACCCTAGCTCTTGTACTAGCCAAAGTGTTTACTAGTAGGTAGGCACCAGCCTACAGAAGGCTACGACCTTCTCTCTTCGTCTAGGGACCACGTTTCATAAATTTTCAAATTGGATGCCCCTGCTACACAACAATACACATGAAGGCCCCGTTTCATCAAATTTTCACATTGGACCCATCAGAAACTTTGAAACTCAAACTGAATCAACCAACAATAAGTTAATTTGAACAATCAGATCACTGTCACCAGAACATTGTGATGAACCTAGAAACCTGCATCATCATTCAAAACCAGTTGCAACCTAAAAAATCATGCATTAGAATGTATACGCTACTTTACTGAACCCAACCTGCGTGTATATGCTACTTCCTTTAATCAAACCTGCATATACCTTCAAAACTACTGAAACATAAAACATCTGAATCAAGTATGTAACAACCATCAATATACTGAACATCTACTGTAAATTTACAGAGCCTTACACAGGTAGTATTAGAGATCACCCTTCTCACTTATACAATCAATTAATCAGATATCAAATTCCTTATGAATTCAGTTTTACATTCATATCTAAGAAGACTTCATTGACAGACAATAGTAAAACAACAATACTGATCAAATAGATCAGTCATCTCTGAACAACATACTTTTATTTTGCATACGCTGCTTAGAAGAGCTGAACCTGCATGTATACGCAACTTCACCAAAGCAAACCAGCGTACATATATGCAAATATTAACTCATAACTTCGTTGCTATTCCAGACTTCAAATAAACCCAGATCATGACATTCAAAGAATAAAACAGGTGCATACGATTAGATCTGGCCCAACCAATATCAGATCATTCAATGATAAGTCATTTTGGGTCTCATGATCCTGATCCAAGATTGAAGTCAAGGTGCACAAAATATTTCAGATCAAATCACCAACATAGCCCCTGTAACATAAAATATACTTCAGATAGAAGTACTCCTTAGTAACCCTTTTCACTTGCACACCCTGGCCTAATGATCTTCTCCTCCTTATATATTTTTAGGCCTTTCTCAAGACCTTGGACCAAAACCCCTTAGGACTAATACCTTGGACCAAATACCTCAGAACAAATACCTTGGACCAAAACCTTGATTTTCCAACCTGTACACGCTTTTCCTCTTGTGAGAGTTTGTGTATATGTATATGCTCTTTTTGTTCTATGTACCAGTGTGTATACGCCGTTTTGACTAAGTGGACCTGTGTATACTTCTTAAACTACTTTACATCAACCTTTTCCTTCACCTTCTTTATTCTGATCAACAGACCTTAGTTCCATCTTCCTGTTCTTTTGTACCACTTCCCTATTACCTTTGAATATTCCTGTTGTACTATGAGTTACCTTTTATCAAAACTGAATTGACCTGTGAGTGAGTTTCAATCAAGGAAAACAGTTGTTTCATAATGCCAACAATCCCCCCCTTTGGACTTAATGGCAACCATGATGGTGTTGATTACTGCAAGCTATAGAAATTGTTAGAGATAACATGCAACACCAAAATACTCTCCCCCTTTGACATCAAGGGCAAAGGGTAGACCAAGCAACTTTCCTCCTTTGATAGCCATTATGTTGTCCATAATCCCCTTGAGCACATGCCGAGTCTGCATAGATATGATTCAAAGGAATAACATGACTCTATAAATCAACTAAGTGAGTATGACCTTCTTATGACCAATGACTCATACATACATTAATCACCCAACCAAGTGGGGATACACCACATTTGACTCATCCACCCAACTAAGTGGGGATATACCAATTGTTTATACATGACAAAAATACAAAAATTATTACATCATCCATCCCATGCAAAGTGGGGATACAAATTACATCATTTGTCCAATAGGACTCATTCAAATATAAACTATGACAAAAGAAGTCATATCAAACCCTATGAATTAAACAACAAATCATAACTGAATTCAACAACCAAAATTCCAACAACGTAGAATGTGTGTGAAGGCTAATGCTCCCCCTGAACCTGTGCTACCTGTGCATTGTCAACAAGTCATTCATCAAGGCATCTTTGTCAGTCAGATAAAAATCAATGAACAAAGCATATCATCAGACTGTAATGATTGATATCAGATAGAGCACCCATATTAGAGTCTGACCCATTGTTTTTCTGTTAAGAAAACATATATGCTCCTTCAGTCATATAAAATCACGTGTATAACGACTATACTTCATGAAACCCACGTATAATAACCTTCCTCTGAAAACTAGATTTAAGAGTAGGATGATGCAACAACTACTCCCAAATTTTATCTAAGATATTCAAATGTTTCTCTGGGAAGTGGTTTAGTGAATATATCAACAACCCATTCTTTGGAGGGAATATACTCTAATTTAACCTTTTTTTCAATCACTTGTTCTCGTAGAAAATGGTACTTAATGGGTATGTGCTTGGTCTTGGAGTGCATGACTAGATTTTTTGAAATACTAATGGCACTTATATTATCACCTAGAATGGAGATGGGTGGAGTACATGTGATATGAATGTATTTCAATGTTTGCGTCATCCAAAATAGTTGTGTGCAGTAAGATGCAACATCCACATATTCTGCTTCAGCTATAGATAAGGCAATCGAACTTTGTTTCTTGTTGAATCATGGCACTAACCAAGAACCCATATAGAATGCACCTCCACTAGTGCTCTTTCAATCATCAACATTTCCTACCCAATCTGCATCTGTATATGCATGAAGAGTAAGATCTGTATATTTAGGATACCATAGTCCAAAGTCCTGAGTTCCTTGAAGATATTTGAAAATTCTTTTGACTGCCTGGAGATGTGATTCCTTTGGATTTTCTTGGAACCTTCCAACAATTCCTACTGCATGCCTGATATCAGGTCTGGTATCTGTTATATAAAGCAAACTTCCAATCATAGATATGTAAGTTGGCTGGTTTATTGTTGGTGATTCATCGTTAGAGCTGAGATTGCATCCTGTTACCATTGGAGTACATATTGGTTTATAATTTTCCATTCCGTACTTCTTCAAAATATGCTTAAGATATTTGGTTTGTGAAAGGAAGATACCATCCTTGGTTTGTTGTAATTGTAGACCAAGAAAATAAGTAAGTTCACCAAGTAAGGAAATTTGAAATTCTTACTGCATTACTGAAGCAAAATGTTGACTCATGGATTCTTCATTGCTACCAAAGATGATATCATCAACATAAACAACAATAATTAGCAGTTTATCGTTTTCAACCTTTGTGTATAAATTGTTGTCAAGAGAACCTTTTGTGAAACCTTGTTGTTGTAGATATTTGTTAAGGCGGTAATACCAAGCCCTTGGAACCTGTTTTGGACCATAGAAAGCCTTTTTAAGCTTGCATGTGAGTTTTGCATCATTTCCAATTATGAATCCTTCTGGATGTTCAATATAAAATTCTTCTTCTAAGTCTCCATTAAGGAAGGCTGATTTTACATCCATTTGATATACTTTGAATTTTCGAAAACTAGAAAGAGAAAGAAACATCCTTATGGCTTCAAGTCTAGCAACAGGTGCAAAAGTTTCTTCAAAATATATACCTTCTTGTTGAGCATACCCTTTACAAACAAGTCTGGCCTTGTTTCTAATAACTTCTCCATTTTCATTCAACTTGTTCTTAAATATCCATTATGTTCCTATAACATTTTTATCATGAGGTCTAGGAACTAACTTCCAAGTATCATTATTTTCGATTTGGTCAAGTTCTTCATCCATGGCCTTGAACCAACATTCATCTTTGTAGGATTCATTTACATTCTGAGGTTCAGTGGAAGATAGTAATGCTAGATAGCTTGAGGTCCCTGTAATATTTCTTCTTGTCTGTGCACCAGCCCCCTTTTCTCTAAGAATTTGAGATTCTAGATGATTCTTCTGAACATACCTGGATGGAGTCTTTTCCCTATGTGTTGTTTCTTCTTCTGGTGCTTCATTGGTTTCTTCTTCTATATCATTTTGATTTGATGCAGGAAAGCATTCCCCAACTTCCTCACTATCATATTCCTCTGTTGATTTCATTTGTTCCAGATTTCTGCATGCTTCATCAATTACAACATCAATTCTTTCAACAATTTTCCGAAGTCTTTTATTATAACATTTGTATCCTTTAATTTTGTGTGAATAACCAAGAAGAATTCCTTCGTCTACTCTAGGTTCGAACTTACCAAGTTTTTCATCAATCCTTTTGATAAAACATTTGCTTCCAAAAACTCTAAAGTGTTTTACAGTAGGAGGCTTACCATACCAAAGTTCATATGGAGTTTGATTGCTATTTACCCGAACATTCAATTTGTTGAGAATAGTTATGGTAGCAAATGTAGCTTCACCCAGAAGGTTTCTAGAATTCCAGATTCATCTAGCATAGCTTGAGCCATTTGTTGAACTATTCTGTTCATCCTTTCTACCACACCATTTTTTTGAGGATTTCTTGCGACAGAGAATTGCCTTTTTATTCCATGTTGTTCACAAAAGTCAAAGAGTTCATCTGATATGAATTCCCCCCCTCAATCAAATCTAAGACATTTGATTTTTCAATCTGATTCATTTTCAACTAAAGCTTTGAAGGCTTTAAACTTTTCAAATGCTTCATCTTTGTGCTTTAGTAGACCTATCTAACACATCCTGGAAAAATCATCAATAAATAAAATAAAGTATTCTTCTCCATGAGGTGACTTTTTCCTTGTTGGTCCACATAAATTAGTATAGATGAGCTCAAGAGGTTTACTTGCTGAACCTTCTTTTTCAATGAAGTGAAATCTGGTTTTCTTACCGATTTGACATGGTTTGCATATGGTATTTTCTTGGATACTGATATCTGGAAGATCACGAACTACCTTGAGCTTGCATGCTTTTCTTATTTGAGAAAAGCTCAGGTGTCCCAATCTTCTATGCCATAGCCAGTTTTCATCTATTTTGTTAAGATAGAATTGTTGTTGTCCTCCTTTAAGTATATATAAGTTGTTTGGAGTTCTTGTCCCCTTGATCACGATATTTCCTGTATCAAGCTCTCGAACCACACATCCATTTGATTGAAATACCAATTCATTTCCTTGATCACACATTTGACTGACACTCAACAGATTATGCTTTAAACCATCTACATACATGACATTTCCAGCTTTAACATTTTCTTTCAAGAAAATAGAGCCTTTACTTTTAATGAAAACAGGAGTGTCATTTCCAAATGAGACATTATTTTCTTTTTTCTAAAGCATCACATGAATGCAGTCTCTCTTTATCACCTATCATGTGTTTAGAGCATCTGTTGTCAATGTACCAATGATTTTCTTGTCCTTCTGCATACAGAGCTATGCCACATCTTTCTGATTGAGATTCCTTTCTTCTCCATATCTTGGGATTTAATGGAGTTTTCTCCTTTTGAAGTGTTGGCCAAAATTTTCTCCTGCATTCAGATTCTTCATGACCAAAGTTGTTACAAATCGGACATTCTATTTCATTTTCAAGAGGAGAAAAGTTATATAGGAAATTTTCTTGATTCCTGTCACACTCCTTTGATTTCATGCTTCTCTAATCATGATGGTTTTGTAAGAAACACATTGAGAAACCTTGTGCCCAAAGTTATGACATGAAAAACATTGCCCATTAAAGAAATTTCTGCAATCATAGTATCTTTTGGTATTGTTTACCTGTTGATTGTGGCTTCTACTGATATTCATCCTTGGAGTAAATTGAGTATGATTTACCTGATGAGTAATTTTATACTTTTGTTGACAATTGACATATATTTCACTGGTCTTTGCTGCATCAAGATAGCTTATGGCGGAGGCTGACGACTTCTGTGATTGAGATGAATCTTCAGTATATCCAAGACCTATCTTTATCAGAGGAGAACGCTGAACATTGATGATTTCATTTAAATTTTTTGATCCTTTAGCAAATCTAAGATTAAGAGATTTTGTCTTCTCAAGATCTTTTCTTAGACCCACAATTTCACATTCTAGATTTTCATTGTGTTTTTCTCTTTTAGCAAGTTGGTGTGTCAAAGTATCTATGATCATATTATTTTATTCTACACAGATTTTGAGTTTAGTGATTTCTTCAAGAAAGTCTTCCTCTTCTAACGCATCCAAAAAATCATCATTGTCATAAGCCACGAGTAGTCTATAATCTTGTTTAGTTTCATCTTCACCACTATTAGATAAGCCATGACTATCTTCATGTGTATAGTAACTCCTATTCACAACCTGTTTTCTATTTCCTTTTGCATATTCCTTCCTTTTTTCATATTTATATTTATGAGTACATTTGGCAGCATAGTGATTGACTCTACCACAAGCAAAGCATTTGAAACGTAGCTTACCTTTGAATCTTTTGGAACCTTGTTGAAGCTTCTTGACAAAATTTACCTCATCTTTTTCTTCTAAAATGTGTCCTGATTCATTGTGCTCTCCTTTTCCTTTTCCCTTTGTTGATGCTTTAAATGTGGCTTCTCTCATATTTCATGGACCTCCTTTTCTCATTTCAAAGGCAGTTAGGATTCCATGAAGTTGAGTCACAGTGATAGTCTGAAGATCCTGTTTTTCTTCTATGGAAGACACTTTTGACTCAAATTTAGAAGACAAAGAACTCAAAATTTTCTCAACTAAAGTAAATTATTTTATCTCTTCACCCAGATTCCTCATACAATTAACAATCTCATCTATACGTAAAAAGTAACTAGAAACACTTTCATCATTATGCATCTTAAGAGTTTCATACTGAATTCTGAGAGTTTGAAGCTTAGCACGTTTTACCTGAGAGTATCCTTCGTAGCTTTGAATGATTTTGTCCCATATCTCTTTGGCTATTTTGAGCTGCATGACTTTGAAAAATTATGATTCTGACAGACTTCCCAATAATGTATTGAAAACTTTGGCATTGGTTTCATATAACTTCTTACCTGTAGAGTCTGTAGGAATTGCTACTGGAAATTGATATCCTCCTTCCACAATTTGCCAAACATTGGCTCTAAGCAATTGTAGATAGGCTATGGTTCTTATTTTCCAATATACTAAGTTGCTCCCATTGAAGATTGGTGGTCTGATGGATCTCATGCTTTCGTGATTATTCATCTTGAAAGATCTTCCTTCAAGTAATCAAGCTTCTTCTGAAGAAATTGCTCCGATACCAATTGTTGGAAATAATATTAAGAGGGGGGGTGAATCAGTGTTATCAGATCAATAATTTTTCATTTCCCAAACAGATTTATATATGCTACTTCTGTGAAGTGAACTAGTGTGTACACGTTACTATGATTATAGAAACCAACGTATACCCAGAGAATTTGTGATTTAGTTAATTTATCATGTGTTGATCTATAACCAGTGCATCAGTAACTTATTAAATAGAGTAGTAAAAACAGAATAAACCATCATACATAAGCAACACACATGAACACCAAGATTTAAGGTGGAAACTGTAGGTTTAACCCCGTACAAAAATTACCTGCATACGAATTCTACAACACAGAAAATAAACAATGCGAGAGCATAACACATAAAACACATATACACAGAGATTTTCCCCTGGATCCCAAATCCGGGACTACCAGATTGATTTTTCATTATGTTCCTTTCAATTTTACAATACATATTTGTACATGCCGAAGCATCCAATACCATGGGCCGAAAACCATCACGTCCAGAACCATGGAACGAAAATCATCGCGTCCAAAACCATGTGCGAAATATCATGCACAAAACCATAGGTAGGTCTGCCCAACCTAATATAGGGTCCAAAAAAAAAAATTTCTGGGGCGCTGCCTTGGACCCCATATAGTGGGCTTACCTACACCCCTCAAGCCCCCTGTGACCCCCCCTGCTATACCATCGACGCAATGAAGGGGGGGCTCCGCTCCCCTTCTAACCCCCTGGTTAACTACGTGGGCTAGTCATGGAAAGAATATAACACAACCCAACATTCTCCCACTTGTTGTTTTCTTTCCATAGGGGGCCACAAGAGAGCTTAGTCATTTATTCAGCCTTGCAATGCCCATTGTTTCTCTACACCAAGAGAACTTCTCAGAGCTCACAGATTTTTTCAATGCATCTGCAGTATTCTTCAAAGTGTCCACCTTTACCAGCAACACCTTTTGTCTTTTATCATATCCCTCACAAAGTGATACTCAACATCAATGTGCTTTGTCTTTGAATGATATGCAGAGTTCTTTGCCAAGAAAATTGCACTTTGGTTGCCACAGTCTATCCTTATAGCTCCCTGTACTATCCCCATACTTGAACACAATCTCTACAACCAAACTGCTTCCTTGCTTGCATGAGTGGCTACCATGTATTTTGCCTCTGTAGTTGATAGTGCCGTGACTATAGATTGTTTCTTAGTCATCCAAATGGCTGCACCTCAAAATAGGTTAAACACATACCCACTTGTAGATCTTCTTTGATCCACATCTCCAGTCCAGTCTACATCAACAAAGCCATGAATATCCAACACTCTGTCCAATTCTGGTCTTCCTTGGTAGCACAAACCATAATCACTAGTGCCACACAAATACCTGAAAACCCACTTCACTGTTGTCTAGTGCTCCTTCCCTGGTTCTGACATAAACCTACTCAATACTCCCACTACATGTGCAATGTCTAGTCTAGTACAGACCATCGCATACATCAGGCTATTGACTGCACTTGCATATGGAACACGGGACATTTCCTCTTCCTCTTCTTGTGTCTTGGGACACTGTTCAACAGATAACTTTACACCTATAGGAATAGGAACCTTCACCGGTTCACTATCCTGCATATTAAACCTCTGGAATATTGTCTCAACATACTCCCTCTAGTTTAACCAGAGCTTCCTCTTTGTCTGATCTCTTTTAATTTCCATGCCGAAAATATAGTTTGCAACACCAAGATCTTTCATGTCGAATTTGCAGGACAAATGGGTCTTCAAATCCTAGATAATTTCTTTGTCATTTCCAACCAACAACATATCATCCACATACAAGGCCAGATAAATAACATGGTCACCAATTAATTTAAAACACACATAGTGATATGCTTTGCTTCTGGTGAAGCCAAGTCCCCGTATAAATGTATCAAATTTCTAATACCACATATTTGTTGACTGTTTTGACCCATAAATAGACTTCTTTAACTTGCATACCAATTATTTCTTACTCTTCACCACAAAACCTTCAGGTTGCTTCATGTAGATCTCCTCTTCCAAGTCCCCATGAAGAAATGTTGTCTTCACATCCATCTGTTCTACCTCAAAATCAAAATCAGCAGCAACAGATAAAAGTAATATAATAGAAGTTACCTTGGCAATAGGAGAAAAAATATCACCAAAATCAATTCCCGGCACCTTGGAATAACCTTTTGCTTCCAACCGGGCTTTGTATTTCTCCACCTTTCCTTCTGCATTTGTCTTCTTCTTGAGCACCCATTTGCTGCCAATGGGTTTCCTTCCAGCCGGCAACTCCACCAGATCCCAAGCCTCATTTTTGTGTAAAGATGCCATTTCATCAACCATGGCCTCTTCCAGAGTTTTCCTCCTCTGAATCTACTGCTTCCTTCATAGTTCTAGGATCATCATCAGTAATAGATAAAGAAAAATTTGAATAGAAAGCAGATGGACTATACCTTTCTGACTCCCTTCTTTCTCAAACTGAGCTTCTAATACCGGGAGTTTGTGGCTCTTCATCTTATAATTCCTCCTCTGCTGCAGAGTCTGAATCTTCCTCCTTTAGCTGAAACTCTATCTTCTTAGGTTCCTTTGGTTGGACTTCATGTTTAATCACATATTTCACCTCTCTGAACACCACATCTCAGCTATACACAACCTTCCTTATTACTGGGTTCCAAAGCTTATAACCCTTTAAACCATCTGTATACCCAATAAAGATGCACTTTTCAAATTTATTATCCAACTTGGTTCTTTTCTCCTTTGGAACATGTACATATGCATCACATCCAAATACCCTCAGATGTCAAAGAGAAGGTTTCTTACCAGTCCATACCTCTTGTGGAGTCTTATCTTCCAATACTAATGAAGGTGATCTATTGACCACCGCCGCTGCCTAGAATTCTTGTCCTAACCCAACACCACTGAGCATGCTTCTTGCCCTTTCCATCAACACGTTGTTCATTCTTTTTGCAACTCCATTTTGTTGAGGTGTATATGGAGTAATATTCTTCTGTTCGATACCACACTTCTTACAAAATTCTTCAAATTCCTTACTGCAAAACTCTCCACCGTTATCTGTCCTTAACACCTTTATCTTCTTCTCTATTTGGTTTTCCACCAAAGCCTTAAATTCTTTAAACCTGTCAAAGACTTCCGATTTCTTCTTAAGGAAATATATCCATGTATTCCTCGAGAAGTCATCTATAAATGATACATAATACATAGAATTACCCAGTGATGAAACCTTCACAGGTCCAAACACATCACTGTGCATAAGCTCTAATATATGTTTCACCCTCTTACCACCAGAGGGGAACTCACCCAATTCTACTTCCTATATACACAATTTTCACAGAAATAAAAATCCAGAGAGCTATTGCTCATACCTTCTACCGTACCTTTACCATGAAGTATTCGAAGGCCCTTCTCTCCAATATGTCCAAGCCTTTGATGCCACAACATGGTATTCTCTCCAGAGACCACTAGATTTTCTGCTCTACTTTCAGGAACCACAAAACTGTTGCACCCATCAACAACAGTGCTACCTTGTAGCTTGTACAGAGTTCCAATCCAAGCTCCTCGCATCAATACTAGTGCTCCCTGAACCATTTTGCATGTATCCTTCTCAAACACTATTTTTAGACCTGCATCATCCAGCTTGCTTACGAAAATCAGATTCTTGGCTAATGTAGGAATATGCAGAACAACTGGAAGTGTTCTAACCCTTCCACCTTGCAACTTCAACTTTACTTTTCCACGACCAACGATTCTAGCCTTCTTGTCACCCCTAAGAATACATCACCACCATCATATTTCTCATACTCGCAAAACCACTCTCTATGGGGAGTGAAGTGAAAGGATGCACCTGAGTCAATCAACCATGCCTCATGATCTACATGTGTACTTGAAGAAGCCAAGTACATATCCCCCCTTCATCTGAGGCGGTTTTTGCCTCTGCAGAAGGAGCATCATGAGATCCCTTTCCTTTGTCTAGAGCTTTAGATTTAAAATCCCTTTTTTAGTTCCCTTCCTTTCCGCATTTCTAGCACACCACCTTTACAGGTTTTCCTGGAGATTTAGATCTCCCACTCGATGACTTATTTTTGTTTCTGTTCTGGGACCGTCCTCGTACAAATAAGGCATCACCATTCTGGCTCTCCATATTTTTCTGTCTCATCTCCTCCGTCAGTAAGGATGAGACTATTTCATCAAACCGCAAGGCAGTTGCATTGCTACCTATTGCAATAACCAAACTATCCCACGAATTTGGTAGAGAACACAACAAACTGATGTACTTATCTTCATATGAAATTTTAATATCAACAGATAATAACTGACTTACCACAGTATTGAATGCGTTCAGATGTTCTGTCACTGAGTCTCCATATTTCATCCTCAGGTTATACATCTTTTTCCATAGGAACAGTTTATTCACCAGAGACTTAGATTGGTACAAAGTCCCTAACTTGTCCCACAAAGCCTTCACTGTATCTTCCCCTGATACATTCAAAAATACTGAATCTGAGACACACAATCGTATTGTGCTCTTAGCCTTCCGATCCAACTTCTTCCATTCTTCATTGGACACTCCTGTTGGTTTAGTACCTGGATCTACTACAACCCATTGATCTTTATCCACCAACAGATCCTCCATATTGAGTTTCCATAACTCAAAACTCTAACCATTAAATTTCTTGATCTCTATATTTTCACAACTCGCCATCCTCTTTCACCACCAAAATCGATCTCGCAGATCTCCCACTGAACAGGGTCTACCACAGGCTCGAACAAAACCCCTCAGCAACAAAGGCATCCCCTTGAAGCCAAAACAACTCTGATACCAAATGTAGGTTTTAACCTCATACAGAAATTACCTTCATATGAAATCTAAAACACAAAAGATAAACAATGCGAGAGCATAACACATAAAACACATATACACAAATATTTTCCCCTGGATCCCAAAACCGGGACTACCAGATTGATTTTCATTATGTTCCTTTCAATGTTATAATACATATTTGTACATGTCAAAGCATCAAATACCTTGGACCGAAAACCATCGTGTCCAAAACCATGGACCAAAAACCATTGCGTCCAAAACCATGTGCGAAAAATCATGCACAAAACCATAGGTAGGTCCACCCAACTAATATAGATTCCAAAAACAAAATTTTCCTGGGTGTTGCCCCAAACCCCATAGAGTGGGGTTACCTGCACCCCTCAAACCCCCTGTGACCCCCCCGGTACGAAATTGGTGCAACAAAGGGGGGGCTCTGCTCCCCTTCTAACCCCCCGATTGACTATGTGGGCTAGTCGTGGAAAGAATATAACACAACCCAACAAAAACTCAATGTGGGTGACAACCACCTGCTGCTGTGGTCTCTATCTTCTCTTAATAATAAGAAAATATGTTTACAATCTTGTATTGGTGCAGACTCATACCAGTACGCAGGCACCCACCTGTGGAAGGCTACAACCTTCTCTCGTTTTCTAGCTTCTACTGGAAGGGATCTACAACACCCTAGCTCTTGTACTATCCAATGTGTTTACTAGTACGTAGGCACTGACCTATAGAAGGCTATGACCTTCTCTCTTTCTCCAAGGACCATGTTTCATAAATTTTCAGATTGGATGCTCCTTGTACACACCAATACACATGAAGGCTTCGTTTCATCAAATTTTCATATTGGACCCATCAGAAACTTTGAAACTCAAATTGCATCAACCAACAATCAGTTAATCTAAAAAATCAAATCACTATCACCAGAACACTGTGCTAAACCTAGAAACCTGCATCATCATTTAGAACCAACTGCAACCTCAAAAATCATGCATCATAATGTATACGCTACTTTACTGAACCCAACCTGTGTGTATATGCTACTTCCTTTAATCAAACCTGCGTATACCTTCAAAACTACTGAAACATAAAACTTCTATTAGATATCATTTTGGGATTCAACTGCGTTAAGTCAGTCATTCACGTATGACCATTTCCATGAGAGGTAGTCGTAACTGACTAATTTCTCATGATTTTTTGAATAGTCACGTATGACCATTTCCATGAGAGGTAGTCGTAACTGACTAATTTCTCATGATTTTTTGAATAGTTCACTTAGCACTCATTGCGTCGGGTGATGCTGACAGGGGTGAATAAGTGGGATTGAAACTAGTGAAAAGTGGAGAACGAATCACATAGCATCAATCA
>APFE030594425.1:99043-133658 GCA_000404065.3 Pinus taeda | reverse complement strand
TTCACTAGTTTCAATCCCACTTCTTCACCCCTGTGAGCATCACCCGACGCAATGAGTGCTAAGTGAACTATTCAAAAAATCATGAGAAATTAGTCAGTTACGACTACCTCTCATGGAAATGGTCATACGTGAATGACTGACTTAACGCAGTTGAATCCCAAAATGATATCTAATATAATGCACTGCGTAAACCCCCATACTTGAATAAAACTTCTAAATCAAGTCTGTACCAACCAATAATATATTGAACATCTACTGTCAATTTACAGAACCTACACAAGTAGTAACAAAGATCACCCTTCTCACTTATACAATCAATTAATCGAATATCAAATTCTTTATGCATTCAGTTTTACATTTAGATCTAAGAAGACTTCATTGACAAACAATGGTAAAACAACAGTACTGATCAAATAGATCAATAATCTTTGAACAACATACTTTTCTTTTGCATACGCTACTTGGAAGAGATGAACCTGCATGTATATGCAACTTCACCAAAGCGAACCAGCATACAGATATGCAAATATTAACTCATAACTTCACTGTTATTCTGAACTTCAGACAAACCCAGATCATGACGTTCAAAGAATAAAACAGGTGTATATGATTAGATCTAGCCCAACCAATATCATATCATTCAATGATAAGTCATTTCAGGTCTCATGATCTTGATCCAACATTGAAGTCAAGGTGCACAAAATATTTCAGATCAAATCACCAACATAGCACCTATAACATAAAATATACTTCAGATAGAAGTATTCCTTAGAAACCCTTTTCACTTGCAAACCATGGCCTAATGATATTCTCCTCCTTATATAGTTTTAGGCCTTTCTCAATACCTCGGACCAAAACCACTTAGGACCAATACCTTGGACCAAATACCTCGGATCAATACCTGAGACCAAATACCTTGGACCAAAACCTTGATTTTCCAACCTGTACACGCTTTTCCTCTTGTGAGAGTGCGTGTATACGTATACGCTCATTTTGTTCTGTGTACCAGCTTGCATACATCGTTTTGACTAAGTGGACCTGCGTATACTTCTTAAACTGCTTTACATCAACCTTTTCCTTCACCTTCTTTATTCTCATCAGTAGACCTTAGTTCCATCTTCCTGTTCTTCTGTACCACTACCCTGTTACCTCTGAATATTCCTGTTGTACTGTAAGTTACCTTTTATCAAAAATGAATAGACCTGTGAGTGAGTTGCCATCAAGGAAAACACTTGTATCATAATTCCAACACGTGTGTGTACGTGCTTTGCATGAAGTTTACCTGCATACAAATCTTAAACTTCTGAAACCTGAAAACTGAATCACTATCATTCTGAAACAAACACACAGATTTACTGCATCATTATGAAAAGAAGCACAAAACCTTCACTGATCTTCAATCACAATAAACAAGTAACTTCAAAATTATTCATCAATCAATCCACAACCAAAACATCATTGTTTAAACCTAGATCATCAAGAAGACTTCATTGACAGACAACGTAAACATATCAAAATTCATTAAACTGATCAGACATCCTTTTCATCAAAACCCTACTTTATGTACGTGATTTCTTCAAAGAATATCCACGTGTGTATGCGACTTACCAGAAACACACTCGCATGTGTACGTGCCTTGCAAGCTATAAAACATGTGTAAACATTTGCAAATTCAGAATCAAATCTTCGTTGTAACACAGAACTTCAGACATAGCCAGATCTCGACATACATAGAAAATCACACATTAAGATGCTATCAACACAGATAAAATCATTTCATAATCATGATTTTCATCTCATAATCATGATTGTCATCTCAGATCTATTGGATCTGATCCATCATCAAACTCCTAGGTGCATACTTAGTTTTAGATCAAACAAAACATCAACAGACCATTACATGCATATTTTCTTCAGATCTAACTATTCATAAGATTTCCATCACTTGCACACCTCTACCACTTTAATCTTCATATTCTTATATAGTTTAGCCCTTATCCAATACCACAGGTTAAAACCATACTCCTGCTCATGGTTTTCTTAGACGGGATCAAAACATTCGTTGTTGGGCTCAATACCACAAGGTAATACATGATAAAGACCCTTGGTATTTAGAATACCATGGCGTGGAAACTGTACGTGCATTTTCTTCTTCATACTCGCGTGTGTATGCAGATTTTCTTAACAGAACCCATGTATACTTCTCGAAATTTCAATTTTATCATTCCTCTGCCTCTGAACTACTATGCCTTTGTCAAACACTCTGTCACATATTGTTTTGGAGAATTTGGTATCTAAAGATAAATACTAATTCCCTAGATAAGTAGCCATATCTAGAACAACAATTTAAAGCACTTTAGCCTTTTCCTATAAGCAATAGATAAGACAAAGAAGATGAGAATACCTACTTGTAGTTTCACTTTCCTCTTGTATCCTTTGTATCAATCCTGTCGCTCCTTCCCGTACTTAACATGCTTGAGAAGTACCCGTAAACATCAGAAAAAGACAAAGAACAGATCAAAGTAAAAGATCTATTGAATACAAGTAAATGGAATCAGATACATTCACACATATAAGCATCATATAACAAGATAAGAAAATGGGAAAAAAGTTCAAATACTTTATTAAATAGAAGAAGGAATTACAACCATCAACTCTGATTCGAAGTCACTCCTCCAGTTTTGGTTCCATCCACATCACATCATAAGCATGACAATCTGGCAACATAATGAAACTTACAATAGTCTCGAATCTCAAACTTACATTATATTTTTACAATCATCAAAGTCCAGCCCTTGATCACTTAGATGAGTGGTTAATTTATAGGGAGATGAAGGAGGTTTTGTCATAAATGGTGGTATTGAATGGCCTTCCATACTTAGAATCAGTTCCATGGAGGAAGGGATGAGAGGATAGGCTGCATCTTAACTCATTCCTCATCCATGTTGGAGTCAT
Organism: Pinus taeda; assembly: GCA_000404065.3. Taxonomy (NCBI): domain Eukaryota; kingdom Viridiplantae; phylum Streptophyta; class Pinopsida; order Pinales; family Pinaceae; genus Pinus; species Pinus taeda. The sequence continues at coordinate 130,703 of APFE030594425.1, read as the reverse complement.
AGGAGTTGATAAGTGAGGGAAAATTTTAGATGACTCCAAAAGATAAGAATATTCCCAAAACCCTATGTGAATTTCACTCAAACTCACCCAACGTAGGTGAAAGGAGGCCTAAGTTCTCTGCGGAGCACCCTGGCATGGACTTAACTGCTTTGCAACACACCCTTACATGGGCCTACCTACGCTGGTCCCTCTAGAGGTCATTCAGGATGTCTTCATGTCATGAAATTGTCTGGGAAGGAGGCATTCAAAAAGGTGACTTGCTTAGGGCATGTAGCAACTGAAATTAGGGTTTGATGAGCCCTAAAACACTGATCTAGATGATGGGAGTGATGTGCCCAAATAGATCTGTAACACATATATACACACGTCCTGTTGACATTTGTATCAAATTGGTTTCCATCAAAAAACAACTCATCAAGTAAGTTGTCATAAAAGAAACACATTAAATAAGTTGCCATAAAAAAAACACATAATTCAAAATGCCAAACACACCTCACAATAACTTATTGTTTCTAATATTACAAAAAAATCTCATTAAACGAATAATTTCATTAAACAAATAATTTTATCAAAACCTGTAAACACATTTTAATAATAAATAAATTTAAAAGAATTTATACTAAATGACATGCCATTTACAAAATGGTAGGTTTTACAAATTTCCATCGTAATGGTAACCCCTTTATTTTTGGTTTTTTAACTCATTTCGACTTATTTTACTTCTTTATCTATGTGATTGGTGTTTTTATTAGTCCCTGCCATCCCGACATGGACTATAGTAATCGGAAACAAAGAATATAATATTATTTGAGTTGTTTTTAGTCCCCGCTCATTAGCTATAAACAAAGTTTTGAGAGAGATGTTTATTTTTCATGTTATTTGGCCTCTTCCCAACAAGCGAAGGTAATCTGAAGCCAAAACAATAGGTTATATTTTTGTTTGTTTGATATTTTCAAACTTGTTAGTCCCTACAGCCTAAACTAATGTTAGCATTATTAGACGGCATTAAATGTTAGCTCAGCTCTCAGGAACACGCTGGTATATACCAACATATAAGCATCAAGAGGTCCTTGACCTGCTACAACACCTTGACTACAACACATGGCGATTGCACCACACATCTATATTGCATGTGAGTGCATGTTTGTTTGGTGGCACAGGCGGGTTATGGTGTGACGGTGGCAGGCCTGGTTTACATAGGGAGGGTCCTAATCATAGGAAGGGCACACAACCTGCAACAATCCTGAGGCACATTAAGGTCAGTTCACTGAATTGACATGGCGAATCGACACAGTCAGGGCGTTGTTGTTGGCATTGTTGTTGTTGAGCTGCGAGTTTCCCTATCTGTAACCTCCTTCATAACTTCTGTCTGTCCAGGTAGAAGAGGAGGTTTCTATCACCTCTCGTACTGAAGACGTGTCTGGGAGCATGCAGAATTACATTTCAGAACGCCATGGCTCCCCTTCCATCCATATAAGCTGGGTTTATTCAATTAAGGATCGCTTGATTTATGGAGCTGCCAGCCTTACCATGCCCGCAACAATATTTCATAGGTGAATAAAGGAAGGAAATACTTATCAGCGCAGAAGGCAATGAGTTTGAACCACTAGGCAAATCTTTAAGGCTCGATGAGACACAGCATAGAAGGCCATGAAGTTGAAACTAGTGCACCTGCAGTGGGTAGTTGGATTATCTTTCTGCCTCCTCTATTGGCATATTAGCAGACCTATTACAGATCCTCAATCCTTCTGACTCAATCAATACTTCTGGGGTAGACGTTAAGGTGCAACTTCTTCCTCATTCATTGGGGCTAGGCAATACGCTTCTTTCGTTGTCTAAGGTATAGGGTGAGCTAAACAGGAATGGTAAATAGCTATGGGTTCTAGAGCAAGTATCAGGTTGTAGTCCCTATTGTTGACGTTTCCTCCTTGCTCTACTTATCCTCACTTTGACTTTGTTCATCTGGGTAGAGCGTGTATAGAGATATTCTTTGTAGAGAGCATAATGGATTCAGGGTGGTATTTGTTGTTGTCTCCAATCCCTTTTGTCTGTTTTTCACTTCTGTTTCCCTATCCCTCTAGCTTCGAACCTTCTAGTCTTAATCCTTCTTCTGTCCCTCTAGCTTCGAACCTTCTAGTCTTAATACTTCTTCTTCACCAGGTCGTCTATCTCACCATACCCATAAGGAATAGGAAGGCTGAATAAGCGAGAAGAGAAAGAAGAAGAAAGGGAGGTTGTTCTAAGACAATTTGGAATTCATCCCAACTACAATTTTGGAACTACAAGCTCTCCTTTCAACGTGAAGTTTTCCCTTCAATATTCATAGGAAAATAATCAGTATCACCATGGGCGTCCACCATTGATGAAACCTTACATTCCAACAACCCCAGACTGTAGGTTAATTGTATGTGGAAATTGGAATCTAGTGCGAGGGTAGGGTTGTCTTTTCTTGCTTCAAGCTCCAGCCATGGGTCACCTACTCTGCCAGGAAAATATTTAAGGCTCAATGAGATAAAGCGTAGAAGGCCATGAAGTTGAAACCGGTGCACCTGCAGTGGGCAGTTGGATGATCCTTCCACCTCCTGTATTGACATATTACCATGATACAATGTTAAGTGGCATGGTTTATGCCCTACATGCTATGTCATGGAGAAGGAGGTGAGGCACATGGAACTCATGGGATGGCCCACATGGAGGTATTTTTATTTTTATTTTTTTAAGCACTTTAAGTAAAATCGTGTAGTTTCTCCATGTTGTTGGTGTTTCAATTGTCCCTCCCGCAGCCACTGGAAGGCTCGGTTAGGGAAATATATAGGGCCTTTATAGGTTAATTTTCTGGTCTTCAGCTTTAGCTAAGGTATACGATTATTCAATTGTAAAGTTGATTTTAAGATCTGGAAGAATATGGATTACTAGTTTTGTACCTATTTTTTCATATACTCACACCCAAATGGGCTTAATAGGTATGTAGGTTACCCATCTTCTACCAATGCATTCATAGTAACTAGGAGAGAAAAGCTAGCTTTATCAGATTCTTCGGGGAATTAAATGGCCATGGATGTGACTATGTAAGAACCTTTGAGCTCATCTAGTGCGGTCGGCGTTACAGAGCCCTTAGGGAATCTAGGTCCTTCACAAAATTTTAGTTTTGATGTCAATAGGATTCCGAATGTTCCACCTTATGGATGGTTCATCTTCCTCGCAATTAAATCAACTGTCATTAGGGTCTTTAGAGTCCAAGAAGGCGATGGTAGCAAAAAAAATCCAAGATGTAGCACTTATTGATCCAAAATGAGCCAAGAGGTATGGTTTTAACTCTGTCCAAGTTCTACGGTTTTCATTTTGATTCCTATAGCTGATAGTGTGAAATTAAACTCCACTGAATTCAGAGCCTTTAGAGTCCAAGAAGGCAATGGTAGCAAAAAAAATAATCCTAGAACTAGCACTTATTGATCCAAAATGAGCCAAGAGGTATGGTTTTAACTCTCTCCAAGTTCCCCAGTTTTCATTTTGATTCCTGTAGTTGACAATGTGAAATTAAACTTTATTGATTGCATAGCATGATGAAAATCACTTTGAAACCTATCAATGGAATTCAGTTCAGTGATGCCTGCTGGTAGTAAATAGATATTTATTTCCTCTCTGCATTTGTGGGAAAGTAAACTCCACTGATTGCATAGAATGAAACTGACCTTGAAACCTATCAGATGATTTCAAAGCAAGTGAAGCAAGTGAACTGTATCTAAAGTTCTTGGATATAATTTTTAATGCAGGATATTCGCGAATTGACAATCGGCTGTATGATAAAAAGAAAGAAAGATGCATTATATGCTAGAGTTGGAATGAAGAGTTCAAACACTGTAGATGGAAGCAACTACTCTTTCAGTGCAGCTTACATTGTTGCAGGTGGGAAAGTGTAGATTGGAATTTTTATCTATTTTTACATATAGCTTTCATAGCTTGGAACCTAATTGCCTTTTATCATCATTAATAGACTTTTCAAGAAGTGTTAAGTAGTATGATTTTGCCTTGTAGAGTCGTCTAAGATAAATGATCATTGGCTTCACGGTTATGTTTAATTTTTTTTCTTCTTGTTATATTGTAATGTTTAAATTTTGATATGATTCTTGGCATGGTTAATGTCCTCTGGCATGCCCAATTAACTAGATTTTATTTCACAAGTTTTTGGTAGCAGTTTATATTTAACATGTTTTTACAAACATGATTTTTTCTTATTTGATTGATAGGTTATATTTTTGTTTGTTTGATATTTTCGAACGTGTTAGTCCCTGAAACCTAAACCAATGTTAGCATTATTAGAGGGCATTAAATGTTAGCTCAGCTCTCAGGAACACGCTGGTATATACGAACATATAAGCATCAGCAGGTCCCTGACCTGCTACAACACCTTGGCTACAATACATGGCGATTGCACCACACATCTATATTGCATGTGAGTGCATGTTTGTCTAGTGGCACATGTGGGTTACGATGTGACAGTGGCGGGACTGGTTTACACAGGGAGGGTCCTAATCACAGGAAGGGCACACAACCTGCAACAACCCTGAGGCACATTAAGATCAGTTCACCGAATTGACATGGCGAATAAACACAGTCAGGGTGTTGTTGTTGGCATTATTGTTGTTGAGCTGCGAGTTTCCCTATTTGCAGCATCCGTCGTAACTTTTGCCTATCCAGGAAGAATAGGAGGTTTCTATCGCCTCTCATACTGAAGACGTGTCTGGGAGCATGCATAATTACATTTTAGAATGCCACGGATCCCCTTCCATCCATAGAAGCCTGGGTTTATTCAGTAAGGATCGCTTGATTTATGGCGTTGCCAGCCTTGCCATGCCCGTAACAATATTTCATAGGAAAATAAAGGAAGGAAATCTGATACAAGGAAGGAAATACTTACCAGTGCAGAAGGCCATGCTGTTGAACCGCTAGGAAAATCTTTAAGGCTTGATGAGACACATCATAGAAGGCCATGAAGTTGAAACTGATGCACCTGCAGTGGGCAGTTGGATTATCTTTCTGCCTCCTCTATTGACATATTAGCAGACCTATTACAAATCCTCAATCCTTCTGACTCAATTAATACTTCTAGAGTAGACGTCAAGGTGCAACTTCTTCCTCATTCATTGGGGCTAGGCAGTATGCTCCTTTTGTTGTCTGAGGTCTAGGGGGAGCTAATAGGCATGGTCAATAGCTACGGGTTCTGGAGAAAGTAGCAGGTTGTAGTCCCTATTGCTGACCTCGCCTCCTTGCTCTACTTATCCTCACTTTGCCTTTGTTCTTCTAGGCAGAGCATCCATAGAGATCTTCTTTGTAGAGAGCATAATGGATTCAGGGTGGTATTCGTTGTTGCCTTCAATCCATTTTGTCCATTTTTCATTTCTATTTCCTTGTCCCTCTAGCTTTGACCTTCTAGTCTTAATCATTCTTCTTCACCAGGTTGTCTATCTCGTCATACTCGTAAGGAATAGGAAGGTCGAATAAGCAAGAAGAGAAAGAAGAAGAAAGGGAGGTCGTTCTAAGACAATTTGGAATTCATCCCAATTGCAATTTTGGAACTGCAAGCTCTCCTTTCAACGTGAATTTTTCCCTTCAATATTCATAGGAAAATAATCAGTTTCACCATGGGCGTCCGCCATTGATGAAACCCTACATTCCAACAACCCCAGAATGTAGGTTAATAATATCTGGAAATTGGAATATAGTGCGAGGGAAGGGTTGTCTTTTCTTGCTTCAAGCTCTGGCCATGGGTCACCTACTCCGCCAGGCAGATCTTTAAGGCTCAATGAGACAAAGCACAGAAGACCATGAAGTTGAAACTGGTGCACCTGCAGTGGGCAGTTGGATTATCCTTCTGCCTCTTGTATTGACATATTACCATGATATAATGTTAAGTGGCATGGTTTATGCCCTGGATGCTATGTCATGGAGAAGGAGGTGAGGCATGTGGTGCTCATGGGAGGGCCCACATGGAGGTAATTTTATTTTTTAAAGCACTTTAAGTAAAATCACGCAGTTGCTCCCCATCGTTAGCGTTTCAATTGTCCCTCGCACATCCGCTGGAAGGCTCGGTTAAGGAAATATATAGGGCCTTTACAGGTTATTTTTCTGGTGTTTAGCTTTAGCTAAGGTATACAATTATTCAATTTTAAAGTTGAGTTTAAGATCTGGAAGAATATGGATTACTAGTTTTGTACTTAGTTTTTCATATACTCACACGCAAACGGGGTTAATAGGTATGTAGGTTACCCATCTTCTACCAATGCATTCATAGTAACTAGGAAAGCAAAGCCAACTTTATCGGATTCTTCGGGGAATTAAATGGACATGGATGTGACTATGCAAGAACATGTGATCTCGTCTAGTACTGTTGGCGTTACAGAGCCCTCAGGGAATCTAGGTCCTTCACAGAATTTTAGTACTGATGTCAATAGGATTCCAAATGTTCCACCTTATGGATGGTTCATCTTCCTCGAAATTAAATCAATTTTCATCAGAGTCTTTAGAGTCCAAGAAGGTGATGGTAGCAAAAAAACTCCAAGAACTAGCACTTATTAATATAAAACGAGCCAAGAGGTATGGTTTTAACTATCTCCAAGTTCTCCGGTTTTCATTTTGATTCTTGTAGCTAACAGTGTGAAATTAAACTCCACTGACTTCAGAGTATTTAGAGTCCAAGAAGTCGATGGCAGGAAAAAAATCCAAGAAATAGCACAATGATCCAAAACAAGCCAAGAGGTATGGTTTTAACTCTCTCCAAGTTCCCTAGTTTTCATTTTGATTCTTGTAGTTGACAATGTGAAATTAAACTCCACTGATTTCATAGCATGATGAAACTCACTTTGAAACCTATCAATGGATTTCAATTCAGTGATGCTTGCTGATAGTAAATAGATATTTATTTCCTCTCTGCATTTGTGGGAAACTAAACTCCACAGATTGCATAGAATGAAACTGACCTTGAAACCTATCAGAGGATTTCAATTCAGTGACCTACCAATGGTAGATGATCATTTCTTTCTTCATTCCATTGTTGTTTTGCAATGGGAAATGTTATTGTAGTCATTGAGGTGCCCTTTTGAAATGTTGGTTTACTTGATGTAAAGCAAGTGAATTGTATCTAAAGTTCTTGGATATAATTTTCAATGCAGGATATTGGAGAATTGACAATCAGTTGTACGATCAAAATAAAGAAAGATGCATTATATACCAGAGTTAGAATGAAGAGTTCAAACACTGTAGATGGAAGTTACTACTCTTTCAGCTCAGCTTACATTGTTGCAGGTGGGAAAATGTAGATTGGCATTTCTATCTATTTTTACATATAGCTTTCATAGCTTGGAACATAATTGCCTTTTATCATCATTAATAGACTTTTCAAGAAATGTTAAGTAGTATGATTTTTCCTTGTAGAGTCGTCCAGGATAAATGATCACTGGATTCACGGTTCTGTTTAATTTTTTTTCTTCTTGTTATATTGTAATGTTTAAATTTTGATATGATTCCTGGCATGGTTAATTTCCTCTGGCATGCCCAATTAACTAGATTTTATTTCACAAGTTTTTGGTAGCAGTTTTACTTTAACATGTTTTGATACAAACATGATTTTTTCTTATTTGATTGATGCCCTACCCTACCTGATTGAAGCTTCTCTCATGTCCTACATGGTGAAGAGTTTGTTGGAAATAATACTGAGAGGGGGGGGGGGGGGAATCAGTATTATCAAATCAATACAACTTTTTCATTTCCATACTTAGATACATATACGCTATTTCAATGCAACTATGTCTAATGCAACTAGCGTATATCCAGAATACTTATGATTCAATTAATCCATTAAATTTTGATCTTTAGTTAGTGCATCAGAACTTCTTTAACCATATGTAGAGTAAGCATGTGCAGTAAAACAGAACAGATCATCACACACAAGAAGCACACATGAACACCATGATATAAGGTGGAAACCTAATGTGGGTGAAAACCACCTGCTGGAGGTTGTCTCTATCTTCTTTTAATAAGAAAATTCTTTTACAATAGTTATGTACTGGTGCACTCTTATACCAGTACGCAGACTTCTACCTGCAGAAGGTTAAAACCTTCTCTTGTTCTCCAGACTCTCCTGGAAGGGAGCTAGAAGCACCTTAGCTCTTGTACTAGCCGATCCACTTACTAGTACGTAGATCTGGCCTACTGAAATGATCCAACATTTACTCATTCTCCAGATGCTACTGGAAGGGAGATACCACCCCCTTAACTCTTGTACTAGTTGATGTACTAGTACGTAGGTGCCGACCTACAGAAGGCAACAACCTTCTCTTTCTTCCTCCAGGTACCATGTTTCATACATTTTCAGACTGGATAATCCTGAAGCACAACACTATAATCTGAAGGCCACGTTTCATCCAATTTTCATACTGGACCCATCAATATCATTGAAGCACAGAACAATCAATACTAGCATCATCAATTTTTGAATCACTGAAACCCTGTCAACAACATAGTCACCAGAACATAGAGCAGACTACAGAACTCTGCAATAACAATCAAACCCAACTGCAACTTCAAACATCATACTTCATTATGTATACGCTACTACGATGAATCAAACCCTTGTATATACGTGCTTTCGCCAAAGCCAACCCGCATACAGATCTATACATATTCAATCATGACTTTGTGGTTGTTTCAGACATCAGTCATACCCAGATCATAACATGCGTACAATAAAACATGCATCAATAATTCAGATCTAGTCTATCCATGATCAAACCATATAAATATGATTCATTTCAAACCATTTGATCCCGATCTATCCTTAGATCTTGTTCTCCATCAACCGGTGAGATCCCTCCTTACCTCGGATCAAGCAATGCATCATAACCCATATCCTGCATACTGGATCTCATACTACATCAGATATTCAAGTATTTTTCCATGCCTTTGCCTAATGATCTTCTTCTTCTCCTTTTATAGTCTTAGGCCTTACTCAATACCATGGTCCAAAACCATAACAAAACAATACCATGGACCCAATACTTGGTTTCGACTCTTTTGGATGCAATACCGCAGACCAAAACCATAGTATCAAAAATTGTCAGACTAATACCATGAACCAACCATAAGATTTCCCATGTGCGTGCACTTTTCTCTGCATGAAAGTGCATGAACTTTTCTCTGCATGAAAGTGCATGAAATTTTCTCTGCATGAAATTGCGTGAAATTTTCTCTACATGAAAGGAACTTTTCCCTGCATGAAAATGCGTGAACTTTTCTCTGCATGAAAGTGCGTGAATTTTTCTCTTGTGTGAAAGGAACTTTTCTCTGCATGAAAGTGCGTGAACTTTTCTTTGCATGAAAGAAACTTTTTCTCTGCATGAAAGTGCGTGAACTTTGCTGCACTATAATTTATCATCTAAGATGATTTTCCATCAAGGACAACACTTGTCTCATAATGCCAACAATCGCGCCCTTTGGACTTGATGGCAAAGCTAACTTGTCATAATGAGAACTGTCATCTGATTCCTTTGATTTGTCCGGCATCCCATGCATTCAGTCACATCTGATATCTCTCCTATAGATTCATCTAGTTATAAATAAGTGAGATGTTCTTCTATGAGTGGGTTTCCATCAAGTACAACACATGCATCATAATGCCAACACCTTCCTATCCAAAACTATATCTTCCTGAAACTCATTGAGATATTCAAGTAACAGATCATCAATAGAAGGCAATTGACTTTTCTCTTTAGGATCTTCAATTAATGAAGGTTCAAACAGTCTTAAATTTTCTACATTTACTACTAAATAGATGTGCATGTATGCTAGAAAATCAAGGCCGAAGGCATTCTCACCAATTTTATCGAGTAGCTTAAAAGGCCCATACCTTATTGGCTTCAGTCTCTTTCCTTCACCTTGCATTCTGTCTTTCCTGATAGACAACCAAACTTGATCACAAAATTGGAAGTTGTGCTCCACTCGATGTTTATCATGCCTTGCCTTTTACTTGGCTTGGCTCTTTTCTAGTTGTTCCTGCACTGCCTGGTGAATTTCTTGGATCTGTTCAATGAACCTAGTTGCTTTGTCCACATCACTATGTCTAGCAACTGCTATGTCTTTTTCAAAGACAAAATCCAAGGGAGACCTTGGTATAAAACCAAGACATGTCTCAAAAGGAGATATCTATGTAGAAGAATATTTACCATGGTTGTAATCATGTTTCACATAACATAAATGTTCATCCCAAAGCTTGGGATGCTTGCTGCAATAACCCCTGAGGAACTGGATCATTGTCCTGTTGACTACCTCTGTTTGGCCATCTGTTTGTGGGTGAAAGGTTGTGCTCTTCTTCAGTCTGGCGTCCATCAATGCCCATAGAATTGATCAAAACTTCCTAACAAGTCGGCAGTCTCGATCAGATACTATGGAAGTGGGTAACCCAAAATGCACCCAGACATGCTGAAAGAACAAATTTGTTGTTTGTTCAGCTGTAATCTACTTATTACAAGGTATTAAAATACAAATTTTGCTAAACCTGTCCACAATAACATTTAAATAGTCATGTCCCTTTCTAGATTTTGGCAATCCCCCAACAAAGTCCATGGAAACACTTTCCCAAGGACGGGAAGGAACTGCTAGTGGATTGTACAAGCCTAGTTTTCTATTGTTGGGCTTACTTTTAGCACACATGGTACACCCTCTTACATATTTAGAAACTATTTCATGCATTCTTGGCCAATAACAATATCTTTGCAGCTGTGCAACTATTTTACTTACAGCAAAATGACCTAATATCAGAGAATTATGTGCTTCCCTAATTATGTTGACTCTTTCAGTTTGTGAAATGCATAGCTTTCCCAAATGATACAAGATTTGGTCTTTAACATGGTAATCCAATTCTTGTACCTTTTTTCCATTACTTAAAGCTGCATATACATCTTTAAAGTCTAAATCTTGAGCATATTGTCCAATGCAGCTTTCATGCATGACTAAGTTATGCTTAAGTATAGTAGATGCATTTATGATTGGTCTGGACAACATATCTGCAACTTTATTGTGTATGCCCTTTTTATATCTGACAACTAAATGAAACTAATATAGGAAACCAATCCAACTATAGTGTTTTGATTGCTGCAATTTAGTTTATGAGTGAAAATACTGAAGTGGTTGATGATCAATATGTATAATTGTTTCCTTGCCCATTAAGTAATGTTTCCACTTTTCACATTCTGGACTAATGCATACAATTCTTTATCATATGTAGGAAAATTAACTACTGTAGAATTAAAAGTCTCAGAATGGTAGCATATGGGTTTTCCATGTTGCATCAACACTGCTCCCATGGCATAGTCACTGGCATCAGTTTTGATCTCAAATGGTTGTTGAATATTTGGCAATGTTGGTACTGGTGCTATACTAATTTTTTTCTTTCAAGGTGTCGAAGGCTTTCTACTGTTTGCCTCCCCACTGAAACACCTGTTCAATCTTGTTAAAGCATGTAAGGGAGCTGCAATTAAGGAAAAGTTAGCAATAAACTTTCTCCAATATTGTGCTACTCCAAGGAATCTTCTAACTTCTATAGTATATTTGGGTTTAGGCCAGTTTACAATGACTGCAACCTTAAACAGATCTATCTTCAATTCACCACCCCCTACAATATGACCCAAATAATTCAAAGATGTTTTATCAAACTCACATTTTGATAATTTAACATAGATATTTTCTTTCTTCAAAACATCTAAAGTCTGCTTTAAATGCTTCAAATGTTCTTCCCATGTTTTACTGAAAACAAGAATGTCATCCAAATATACAATTACAAAATCATCAATAAAAGGCCTGAGTACATCATTAATAACTCTCATGAAAGTGGTAGGAGCATTAGTTAAGCTAAAAGGCATAATTATCCATTCATACAACCCTTGCTTTTTTTTTAAAGTAGTCTTCCATGCATCTTGCTCTGCTACTCTGACCTGATGGTAACCACTATGCAAGTCCATTTTGGAAAAGTAAACAACTTCTTTCAGTTGATCCAATAGATCATCAATGCGAGGAAGGGGATAACAATTCTTGATCGTTATTTTATTCAGTGTTCTATAATCAATGCACATCCTCCACGAACAATCTTTCTTCCTCACCAAGACGATTGGAGATTTGCATGGTGATGTGCTTGGTCTTATGAACCCTTTCTCAAGCAGCTCCTGTACCTGCTTCTTAATCTCTGCATTCTCTAAAGAAGATAACATGTACACTCCGATGTTAAGCAATGGAGCCTCTTGCTACAAATTAATATCATGTACAATTTCCCTTTTGGGTGGAAAAACTTTAGGTTCTTGAAATAGGATATCATATTCTGAAACAACATTTTCTAAATCAGCTTGTTGTTTAGCATCATAGCCTTCAAATACATTGTTTTTATCAGGTTCCTTTTCCTTTACAACCATTAGTAAAAATTTCATGCATGAATTTACAATTCTTTTCATCTACCCTGAGTTTATGAGAGTATAATTATTCTTGAGTTTATGTGCTCTTACAATATATTTGATTCCATCTTTAACGAGTTGATACTTATTTTCAGCTCTATAGAAAATGGCTTTTCTATCATACAAGTAAAGACTTCCTAAAACAATTCCACATATATCCAAAGAATGATATCTAACTCAACCTCATCTACAAATGCTGACCCAAAAGAAAACCTAAGTTTACATTGTCTAGTCACTTGTAGCTTTGCTTTATCACATACCCAACCTAATGGATATGGCTTCTTGTGAGGTGTGGTTAGTAATCTCAGCTTCTTTACAATTGCTTCAGAAATTAAGTTTACTTGTGAGCCACTATCAAACAAAGTATCAATATTTTGATGCTTGGAAATAACTCTAATATGAAAAAGCTCATGTCTTTTCCTCTCACTTTCTTCACTATCAATAGTTTGTGAAGAATTACTAGTAGGTGCTTTAGAATTTTTACCTTTTATACTTGTTCTACGATTGTTGTTTCATCACCTGAGTCTGACCCCAAGTCTTTTTGTATAGCAACAACAATCTTCCTCTCCTTGCCATCGAACTTCTTGGGTTTCAGCTCCGGATGTAAAGATCAACAATGTTCATCATCATGTCCATCCTTCTTGCCGTGAGTGCATGAAGGTTTGGCCTTCTGTACATCATTTGCCTTCCTCTCTTTTCATTTCTACTTCCTCTTCTCCTTGTTCTTGCTTTCAGTGGGTTTTGATGATCCCCCAATCTCTGGGTTCACATTCTTGCTTGTAGCCTCTAGATGGGTAGCCTGGACAAATACCTCATCTATGCTAGTAGGGTTAAAAATGAGAATGGTGTGCCTCAAATAGTTGTGCAGACCACCTATATACTTCAGAAAAGTTTCAAGTGAGTCTAAAGAAATGCCTAGAATCAAATATCTTTTTCTAAATTCTTGGGTGTAGTTTTGTACACTTTTCCCTTTTAATTGGCGAAGAGTTTGCCAACTCATCATAGCTTGCTACATATAAGCTAGTGGATAGAATTTTTTTTTAATTACAGAAAGAAATTCACTCCAGATAGAAAGAATTTTACCATGCTTCTTCAAGTCAGCTTGTGTCCTGCCTTACCACCATACCAAGGTAGTTCCTCCAAGGCGTAGGTTGGCCAGCTAAATTTTACTCCTGTCTGAATCAATGCTCTGCACCCTGCAATACACATCAATCTGTTTAATCCATTTATCTAGATTCTCTGCATTTAATTCTCCATCATATATTGGAAAATCAAATTTAGCATTAATTTAATCAAAGATGTTTTCTTCTTTTTATTTTCAAGGCTATCAGGAGGTGTGGACAGAGGAGACTATTTTCCTTTTCCTTTGCCTTCAGAATGGCCATCTATAAGAGATTCTTCTGTTCCTTTGTCTTTTTTGGAGGTTGAAGAGTCTTCACTTCAACCTTTCTTAAATTCTCGATACATTTCTTCTACCATGGCTCTCATGCTCATGAAACTATCCATGAACTGAGAGTCTAATTCCAAGAGATTTTCTTCTACCATTTCCCTCCTAGGATAGACTCTACCAATTTCTAGGTTAGCTTCAACTAGTTCTCCATCTCCTAATTTGAGCTTTAACCTAGTTATCATTCACCAATCTAGTACAAGCTTGTCTAACCTTAGTAAACCTAAAGCTATGATACCACTTGATCTGATAATGAGATCTAAGATAATTAATAAGGTTTTACAGACTCATGTGCATAGATTTGTCTACGTTATTTTATGCAATGGATCGATAAGATTGCGAAACACACAGACCATGAAGCAGTAAACAAAACATAATAGGCAACAGATAACATAGAAAATTTAATAAGGAGTTCACCCAATACTCCTGGGCTACATCTCCTGGTCCATCCTTCATTGGTGGCCTCTCTATTATGTCTTTAAGCAGAGTTTTTACAATAGTATGAGCTCAGTTTGAGACTCAATACACAACAGATATAATAGTAAGAGTTTGCTTGAACCTATCAAGCTTTATTTGAGTACACATACTCTCTGAATCACTCTTTGTCTCTGTCTTAGCTCTGTCTCGACACTGCCTACTCTGTCTTCAGTTTTCTATGGCTTTAAAGTCAATCTGGGCTACCCGTTCATTTCTCCTTTTCGACTTTCTACCTCTCAGGCCTCTATCCTCTCGAATCCCTCTTCTAGTGTTACAAAATCATGGCATAATGCCTAAAGGGGAGGTGGCCACCTATTCACAATGTAAGAGTGCCTCAGCCCTTGAAATCCTTTAGAATCCCAAACGAGGTCATTTTCTGCTTAACACAGAAAAATACATACAAAAATGTGAAATTCCACAAAAATAAAATTCATTTTGGACTTCAAAAGTCCTTAAATATGGTCTATTCCCTTATTGGGTCCGTCCTCCATCACTATCACAAGTCGCTTCAGCCTTGCTCCAAGGTTCCTCTTTGTATTTTTGAAGTATGTTAAAAATTGTGAAAAATGCATTAAAATGGCCTTTCTCCAAACTTGAAACAATGTATAATAGCCTTAAGGGACCCTTTTGGGTCTAGCTTATCGCATCAACCTTCACCCTTCGCATTTCATTTAGTAACCGAAAACTGTTAAAATGTATTAAAACTGGCTTTTCCACGGATCTCAAATCTTATGAAATATTACTGATAAACCCGTCGGGTCCAGTTCATCGGATTGCACATAATGGTTTCTCTGATTGCAATATCACGATGCAATTAATCATAATCAATCATTGCAATAACCCCCGGGCTGTTGTAAGCACTCCTGCAATCTTCGATAGTGATCCTGCGATTTAACAAGGGTCGTCGATCTTTGCGCTTGATCGATGGTCATAAATAACTCTGCCAATCGCCATCGCCATACATATATGTTAACTGCCGATACTGTCTACATGTATAGATTGTGATTTCCAATCAGATCTCGACTGTTGATCGGCCAGATTTGACGGCTATTGTGCATCCATTGTTCCACACCTCCATACTTTGTTTTTTTCACTTTTTTCTCTGGTTTCTACCTCTCGATAGTGTTTTTCAGTCATTCTAAGTGCTCTTGGCATGCGGTTGTTTTGATCTTTGGAAAGATTTTTGAAGTTTTCAAGACTTAGAGAATGTTGTTGGATCCATTTGAATCAGGATCATAGTAGGAAAGTTCAACACTCAGAGGGAGCTGAGAGCCTCCTACAATCTAGCCATTTCTTTGTGTCACTATTCTTGTTTATTTATTCTTTTTGGTTATTGGTGATTCTTACTACCTGAGTATTTCATTTTTTTCACTAACTTCTTAGATGAGGATGTGATCCATCTTGAGGATCATCAGGATGCAAAGTAGTGTAGGAAGAGCAAGTCCCTAGTGTAATGCCCCGTAATAATAATAATAATAATAATAATAATTAAGTATATAAATAATAAATAATAAATAAATAAATAATAGTAAATAAATTAAAATAATGAAGAACATATAATAATAGTAAATAATAATATGAAGTTCTAAATAAATATACGTAAAAGTAAACTATAAAAAAGTAAGAATAAGTAAATTTAGCCAAAAGTAAAAAGGAATAAAATAAGAAAGAATAAAATAAAGAAAATATTGAAATAAGTAAAACTTAAGATAAAAGAAATAAAACTTGGCATGTTGATAGATGTATTATATGCATGTGGATCCCTTTCCATTCCCTTTCCATTTTTGGAACCATTTGTTCTATTTAATGGATGAAGAGGGGGATGAGAAACATTATTCATTCATTTGGAATGGAAGTGTTATGAGACAAAGGATTCCTTGTTAGTAGTAAATTTGAGGGCTCAGGGGTGAGCAACTGTATAAATATTATGTGTTTCTGAGACTACAATTGGGTGGAGAGTCATCGTCAAAACTTTTTTGTGGTTGGCAGGATCTGAGTAGCGTTACAACTTTAGAATCACAAGTAAGGTATATCATCACTATAGGTAATCCTTCTCTACTAATGGTTTTCAAAATTCTATGCTCAATAGTTGAATAGTTGTGTGTTGATTACTAATCGCATAAGTTTATATAATTATATGTATGTTTGAATTCGGGTTTGTTACACCTAGAGGGATTTGGTGCAGGAAAATTCAGAGGGAGCTAGAATAGGATAATGCAGGAACCACTCTTACATCTAGAAAATAATGACAATTCTACCTCATCACTAGGTACGCTTTCATTATTATCATTTACATGGCCAATATTTCTCTTGCTCCTTTTCTAGGGTCACAAGTACATCTGATGAATGTAAGGATCAAGCCCACTATATCAAAGATTGAGGATGATGTAGAGCCTTCCCATTACTTATGAAATGGACAAGAGCTCAATACCTCAGAGGAAGGATTGTAGTCTCACTAGTTGATTGAAGAAGCTTCCTATTCAGTAGGAGTAGATTGAGGGAAACAATATGATATGATGCTAAGAGTGATATGTCCTTCATGAAAGGACTATTCATGATATATGAGATGTAATAGTGTCTAATGCTTCCAAAATATGATTCAAACTTTGAAATGAAATATTCTCTTAGAGAAATATGTGAAGTGAGCTTCCTTTATGATGTAGTTAAGGAAGAAGAATAGTTCAAGGACTTTGAGGAACATGAAAAGAATATTGATGATTGTGGATTGATGAAGGCTCCATAGGAATTATGGAAAGTCCCTTGGGCTTGGTATCCTTGAATGGTGTGACCTCTGATCTTTCTTCATGATTGAATGTATGTCTTTGATATTTGATTTTATAAGATAATAAATTATTTATTATAGGATTAAGATTATTTCAGCATTCAGTGCTAGAGGGAGTTAACCCCTGATAATCTAATTCCTAATATTAGAAGTATAACAAAATATATGATAAGGACTTATTTGACAAGGGAAGCATACTATTAGGGATGGTTCACATTGAAGTATTTGAGATAGCCTCCTCTTCAAATACAATTTTGATGAGTTAACAACTAGATGAATTATTGCTTTGCAGTATGTTCTTTGAGCCATACAATGCGTGTGGATATATATATATATTATATATATATATATTATTATATATATATATATTTTGGAATGTTGCACAAATGGAATTGGGATACCTAGATAATGTAGTCCTTCATGAACTAAGATACAGTGTCAGTTATGCAAGACTTTATGGATACACTAATGCTAAGAATATTGTTGATTAGAAGAGCCCATATGAATGTTGTCATATGTCTACCATGATTTCCTAGATAAAAAAAGTATTGAAATTTGTTGCTTGGATTGGGGTATACATTGATGTTAGCATGACTAGATTTTAGTTAATATGATTGAGAAGGTTTTTTAAGAGTTGTTTGATCATATGCTGAGAATGACTATGATATACTGTGACATATTGTGGGATCCAACATTCGGAAAATCTTGTGTTCCATGATAAGTTTGAGCACATTGAGATCAAATATCTCTATATCTAGGATATAATGCTGAAATTAGCTATGAGACTCCATCACGTTTTGATTAATGAACAAGTAGACAATTAGATACTTGAGTTGCAATAGACAAACCTGTGGTTTGCCTGATATTCTCTAGGTGTCATGCACTATGTCCAAGACTAACAATCATAAGCCTAGGGAAAGAATTGATGAGAGGAAGGTATCTTGGGATAATCGAGAGCATTGATGCTCTTCCCCCCTGTTTGAGTTCGCAAGGAGAGGAATTGAACCAAATATCTCCTAGGGTTGGGAGAACTGTAGAAAATAAGATATGGTTCGATCCTTACCCCTGTGATATGTAGATACCCTCTATTGTCAATGTAGGGTGTGTGTGTGATCCTTGTCATTTATGACAAGTTGGTAATCTCCCCCTACCATAAAGTATAGGACTTGGAATATTATAATGTAGTTGGTATCTTACCCATAAGCTTATTTTATTAGGATTTGTCCTCCCCATATGGGAAATGGATTGAGGTGACTTGAGATAGGCTGTGATCCTTACCCATTATAGTAAGTCGCATCTCACTCAAGTGATGGGATATGGGTGTTCTACCACTTGACTCTTAAGGGTCTAGATGGAGGATCAATAGACAATAGGACAAAGTGTGATTCTTAAAGTGATCTCACCTATTTTCATTAAATGATAGAATAGGTTGTGATCCTTAAGTTGATGTTTCCTCTTGTCAGAAGTCAATAGGATAGAGTGGGATGCTTTCCCTTGCAGTAAGTAGATCTCACCTATTTCCTTGGGTATAGGGTGGTAGTTGTAGCTCCACTATGGTGATTCTTCTTCTTTAGATAGAGACATCATTATCAAAGGAAGCAAGTTGAGACGTGATATGAGATGGTTGTCTTGTTGTTATAGCTGAGATGAAATTCATGATATTTGACTTGGAGACTAGTAGGGTTTGGAGGACTAACTTTTGATTTTATCTTATTATTATTATATTAGATAATATGAGATATAATTATGATGGATTTTTATGCCTTCTTATTGAGACATGTCATCATAGATGAAATTTATGATGCAGATGGAAATTCCTCCGTAGTTGTTAAAGAGGGAGTGTTGAAACGTGGGGCAACTTTTGGATGAATTTCCCTGAAGGGAAATCCTCCTGCCCTAAAGAAAACTGATCTAGACCAAAATTCAAATTAAAGAAACATTATTATTATTATTTGTATTGGGAAATCAATTGTTAAAGATACATATTATGATGAGAAAAATTAAAATTTTGAATTTGGGTTTCCTACCAAGAATTCAAGTCGACTTCATTATGATAATGTCAGACTCCTTTATGAAAGGGTCACATTCAAGTACAAAAGAAGAAATATTCATCTCATTTCATATCATTGATTCTCGAACTTCTGAGTATCTCGCATTCTAAGACTCGAGTTCAAGGATCTGTGGTTCATATCTAAGGAACATATTTATTTTTTCATGATGGTTCATATCTAAAGAACATATTTATTTTTTCAGGATTCCACATATAATTTTTCTCTACAGTTCGACAATTTCTAAATGGTGTTAATTATGCTAACTGACTATATTTAAAGATCAATAGAGATAGTGGTATGCACCTCCACAGAATAGTTTGCAACCTCATAGTGACTCACACATGTTTATGGCTCATTATTAATAATAGTGGCATCGCTTGAGTACCATGATGGCATCGATTGACCTTAGTGACTCAGCACTTCGTATCCTCTACAATTATTTTGATTGTTGTGTGCCATTGGTTTGTTATGTGGCTTCTAATGTATATTATGGCTTCACTTTTTTATGTGGCATCACTTTGTTATGTGGCTTTGAATGTATACTGTTTCTTCGCTTTGTTATGTGGCATCAATTTTTTATAAGGCCTCGAATGTATAGCTATAGAATCATTTCATTGAGTGGCATCATATTATATTATCAAAGAAGGCCTCATTCTCCTATGGCTCTCACTTCACTATTACAATCACCACATGTACATGTTTTCTCTATGGTTTATTACCAATGGTTTGATGACTTGTATCATTTTAAATGTTGGCTCTCTTTCATCTAAGATATGGCTCCCTTTTTTGTAAGTGGCCATGTTTTTATATAAATACTTAATGACAAGGATGTATATAAAGTGAGATGGTAGTGACTTTGATAGCTATTGGATAGTGATGACAATAGTGTAAGGAATGGTGGTGTTCTAAATTATGTAATATGACAATGTTTTGTGTTCTAGCAAAATGGTACCCTTGATAGTCAAAAGAACAATGATCTTTGTGATTGTAGTTAGTCATGAATTAGTTCAAAATTCTCCTGACATACTACTTTGATCAACAAAAAATTGAGAAAGTGTCACTGTCATCATGACAACTACATAGACAGTCATACCTATGTTTGTAGCAATAAGCTTGTGATAGTGTCTTTAACTCACTTCAGCGACTTGGCACATCAATGATTCTAATGAATTATATGACACATGATGACAATAGTTATGCTCATATGATGGCAATGTCTTTGAATATGAAAATTGATGACAACGATCTTCTTACAACAACGATCTCGATGTATCAATATGACAAAAGTAGGGATGTATGGTAGCTCATGTGACATTGATATTCTTGGTTGGCCCTAGGTGGCCTAATATGTTTGATGTCTCATAGTACTGTGTTTATCATCTAAACAATTGATGAAATTTTAATAGAAGAAGAATAATTAAATTTTGGGTTTCCCTCGTTATGGGGTTTTTCCCCGGCCTCCAACCAAATCCTTGTGTCTCTATTGTGCAGTTTTTTGTTCTATTGATATTTTCTGTTTCAGTGTTTATTTTTCTCTCTACATAATTGCTAATGTTGATAGTGATGTTATGGGGTGAATTTAATACGTAAATTTTGAAAATTATTAAAGGTAACTATCTATAGTAGAGAATAATGTATCCCTCTAGAAAATTAACGTGTATCTTACGACATTGCCAAATTTAACATATCGCATGCCAAGAATAACAAATTTACATAGGAGAATGTAGTAGTCAAGTTTATCTTTTACAAACTCTTTAGATAAATATTATATTTACATGGGAGTTGGTTCTATAATTTATTTTGTTTTGTAATATTTTATAAGTATATCTAGAACAATTTGTATTGTTGGGTAGTTAGACTGAGACGTCATTGAATAACTATGTAAAAGATAAGATTAGATAAAAGAAGAGGTTCTTGCCAAAATAGACTCAATTTGTTTGGATTTGGTTAATATAGATATTTTTTTATGTAATAAGAAAAATAAAAAATTCTCACATAGGAGAATTGAGAGAGCAATAGAGGGGAGGGAAGAGTGTGGATTGCAGAGTAAGAAAAAAAACTTGCGTAATCCTCATTTGTTCAATAGATATATTTTGAAGTATCGTTTATGCTCTACTCATTAATGATATGGTCATGTGTTTCTTGTGTCCATAATTGATTGAATTATGTTTTATGTGCATGGTAAACCCTAGATCAAACATGTAAGTCATATAACTAGCTGGGATTAGTCCTACCTCTCTTACGCTTGGCTATTATCAGCTTCAATAAACATAAGAAAAAGGTTTGAACAACAGAAATGAAATGGATAAGATTTATAACCCAAGTCCATCCAATATCGAATTTTTGAAAAGGTTTGTCAAGGAAATGCCTATTAGTTGAGGTAAATCAACCCTCCACCATGTGGCTTGGCCAAGGTGTGTGCAACTCAAGTTATGATCAAACCCCTAAATGGTTGGATCCTAAGTCCACGCTAGTTCAAAACCCTCATCTGATGTGTGAAGCACATTAATGTGTTAGGTGACATATAGTAATTCTCTCTTGGTGAGGAGTGACCACACTAGGAACATCTAGATCCTTTGGATCTTAGATACAATTTCCAGCAAAAGAAAACAATGCATCCAAGAAATACATCTGGCTTCAAAAGGGATTACAACCCTAGATCAACTCGGAAACCTCGAACTTTGAAGAAAATTGATTATAATGGTAAAGTGTTAACTGATGAGGGTCCCGGGCCTTCGAACCTTATGAGATAAACACCTAGTTTGGACCACAATCACATGGAGAAATTTGAGTTAAGCCATTGAGCTACAAGGCCACTAAAAATTTGAGGTTCATGTTTGCATTTTTTTTTTTAATTTGAGGCTTCTACCTTGATTCAAAAAGGGGTATTTTTGTTGGGCTAAAGTGTTTTTAGCACTAAACACTGATTTTTAACACTTGTCTACTACAAGAGACCCTAAAACGAGAAATATAAAGCAAGAATAAGTTTATTAAGACTATTTGGAATCATATTTTAGTATTAGAGCAAAGCATAAATTTTGTCTCAGAAATGGTATAAAGGTAAAGAGGAGGAGCTAGAGGATCAATTTGTGGAGTAGGAAAAGGAATATCTATATCCAATTTAACCTTGCAAACATAGTTGTGATGCCTTCATAAGGTATTAGAGGTGATTGAAATTTCCCAAAAGAGAGGAGTTGACTCGGGAAATTTTAGTGAGGTAGAAGAAATAGAATAGTCTTATAGTGAGGAATAACGATAAGCGTCCACAAAAGAAAAAATGGTGAAGATGATAGCCAAAATGTTTGCCAAAGAAAATATGGAAGTACAAGTCTATGAAGGAAACTTGAATATTGATGAATTGGTGGACTTGATCAATTCAATGCATAAGTACTTTGACTATGCAAAAATTGAGCAGGAGAAAAAGGTGAAGTTTGTAATCACAAGACTAGAAGGACATGCAATCCTATAGTGAGATGATGTATAGGAATAACAAAAGAGGAAAGGAAAATATAGAATAAAATATTGGGATAGAATGGTAGCAAAATTTAAAGGTAACTTTATGCCCAAGGATTACAAGATCAATTGTTTTAGAAAATCACAAAATCTGAGACAAAAATCTATGATAGTAATAGAATACATTGAAGAAATTTATAGGTTGAATGTTATAGTTGGTCATGTAGAGGAGAATATTAAGAAAGTTGCAAGGTACATTAATGGTTTGATATTTGAGATTCATGATGAGATCAGTCTCTTATCCTTGAATAAATTAGAGGATGCCTATCAAGTTTCTTTAAAGGAAGAAGAAAAGCTCACGAAGAAGTAGAGTCAAAAGAATAGAGGAAGAAGCCTAACCATAGGCAAAGGACGAGTAGGAAACAAAGGAAGATTTTAATCTTCAAGAGAAGAGAGTGGAAGATCTAGTGGAATTTCACCAAGTGGAAGTGATTTTAGAGGAAGAATACATTTCTCAAAAGGTAGAGTTAGAGATAAATACTACCAACCTAGTTGTTAAAAGTGTAGAAAATGTGAGACATATCCTAGGAATTCCCATAAAATAATCCAATAAATTAGAGAGGTGTAAATGTTGTAGAAGTCATAGAATAAGGTGTAGATACAATAGAAAATGAATAAGTTCCTAAGGTAGGAGAATCATTGCTAATGAAATGGGTTTCTATCAAATCAGATAAGGAATCTAAGGAGCCAACTCAAAGGAAAATCTTGCTCAAGGCCACATGAAAATAAAAAGGTAAGTCTTGTAAGCTTGTAATTGATAGTGGTACAAATAATATTGTTTCTGAGTTTAGACTTCTGTGATCCATAATGTTTAGAGAGAATTTTTTCTGGAGAAATCACACCAAATATTTTCTTGGAGCCAATGTTTCAAACCCTCCACTGCGGTTCATCATCAGGGAAAAGGTGGAGTATCTGATCCAACGTTAACAATATATATATATATATATATATATATATATATATATATATATATATATATATATATATATATATATATATATATATATATATATATATATATATATATTATATATATATAGATAGGTGGAGATGCTTTGGAGAAACCAAATACATTGATCTATTAGAAAGTCAAAAAAAAAGAAAATTAAAATTAATTTTTTTATTGAAACATCATAAAGTCAAAGTAAAATGAAAATGAAAATTAATAACTACAAACGTTCAAAAATATCCCCATAAATTGAAATAAAAATTGGAATATAAAAATATAAATGTGAAACATAATTAATGAGTAAAACAGATTTAAACAATATCTAAATAAATAAATAAAAATAATCATAATAATAATAATATTAAATAAATAAATAAAATAAAATATAAAATACAAGTAAATAAGTAAAACTAAATAAATAAAAATTAAAAATAAACATAAAAATTAAGGATTAAGAATTATAACAAATTAAAAAAAGATGATAATAAATAAATAAAAATAAAAATAAATAAATAAAATAATAAAACAAAATAAATAAATAATACTAAATAAATAAAAATAAAAATAAACATAAAAAAATCAAGTATCAAGAATTATACAATTTTCAACATCATTAAAAAAAAGAAAATTGGGATTTTCCATTCATTCTCGGAACCATTGACAAGATCACTTGCATTCTGAGTAAAAATAAGGTGCATACTTCCTTTAAGCCCCTCAACACTATCCAAAGCTCCCTTAAGTCAGTTAAAGATCACGTTGACCCAAAAGATATGAAAGGTGTTTACTTAGTCCCTTGCTCATGTGGAACACCCTATATTGGAGAAACGGGGTGTTCCATCAAGCAAAGGATCCAAGAGCATGTGATAGATATTAGGCATAACAGATTCTGTTTGTCTGCGCCTTAGCTGAGCATGTGTCTAATACTAAACACCACATATGTATTGAGGATTCCCTGGTTTTAGCCAAAATTGATCACTTCCACCATAGGAAGTTGAGATAGGCTTTAGAAATTGAGAAGTGTGGTAACAATCCAAATAGGGATGAAGGTTGGAAAATTAGTAGAAACTAGATCCCTGCTCTCCATTCCTAGTTCTCATTTATACTATGATCTTCTCTTTTTATTTGTATTTTGATTTTTTTTTTTTTTATATTAAGATTCCTTTGAAATTTATTATGTCTCCTTTGATTTCTATCACTTTTGTCTTTTAGATCCCTATTTTTCTTTTTTCTTTTTGTTATGATATTGAAAATTGTATAATACTTGATTCTTAATTTTTTATGTTTATTTTTAATTTTTATTTATTTAGTATTATTATTATTTATTGTATTTTATATTTAATTTTTATTTATTTATTTATATTTATTTTTTTTAGATATTGTTAAATTTGTTTTACTCATTAATTCTGTTCACCTTTATATTTTTATATTCCAATTTTATTTTCAATTTATGGGGATGTTTTTGAACGTTTGTAGTTATTATTTTTCATTTTCATTTTACTTTGACTTTATAATGATCAATAAAAAAATTTAATTTTTATTTTATTTTTATTTTTGACTTTCTAACGGATCAATTTATTTTTCATTGGTTTCTCTAAAGCATCTCCACCTATATAGATGTTGTTAATGTTGGATCAGATACTTTTCCTTTGCCCTTATGATGAACCATAGTGGAGGGTTTGAAATGTTGGCTCCAAGAAAATATTCGATGTGATTTCTCCAGAAACATTCTCTCTAAATCTTATTTCTATAAATATGATAGAGAAACTAGATTTTAAGAGGACAACACACCCTACTCCTTATTGGGACATGATATTGACACACTTTTGTATATATTTTTCCCATCTTTCTCACCATTTTGACCCTAACAACCATACCTTGTTATCATATTCATTGCCTTTTGACCAATGCATGTTTCTTTTCTATGTCACCTTAATTTATTAAGATTTTCTTGTATTTTGGTATGAACTTCACTATTTAAGGTGATTTTATTAATAAAAGTGACAACATCTTGTTTCATGGGAGAGTTTGGCTCATTGTATATGTTGTTGTGGGGGTGTTATGACAATTGTTCCAATTTTGTCTTGCCAATTCCAAAATCAAAGTTGTGCTAATACTATAGTTGTTGCACTGATACTCTATCTCTCGAATCCTCTATTTTTTGAGCAATGATGACGGTGATCAATATGGGTTGTTGCTTAGTCGAATTCAAAATTGACCACAAGACCAACAAATAAATTCACTTATTAATATCATCACCAATGTTGGATGAGACTATTACGACTTCTAGTAGTTAGTGTTTTTGTTATTTTGGAAAGACTGTTACAAAACCTTATATTCACAACAAACTATTGTAATCTATTATGTGAGGTTGCTAATTTGGAAAGTCAGAGAATTAAGAGATTCTCATGATTGATTATGTTTTAAATATAGATGCAATTTAATCTATAAAATAGAATACCCTCTGCCTCATGATGGGTGGCATAAACACTATAATTTTGGAGAAACTATGTAATTCCAATCATATCTAATATCAATGCAACTCTTATGATTTGTGACATTATACCTCTTCACTGACTACCTCGTGCACTTTATGTACTAGTTCCCTGCTAAGGAGGAAGGGCCCTTCTATTTCGTAGGGATTGTTGAGCTAATGATGTATTATAGTTGTGTGTTTAGTGTCTCTCAGTTTTAACTCATAATTTCTTTATTATTATTGTTACATATTTCCTGGTGCATTACAATGATTGATTGGTTGAATTGCATAATAGTAATTTTAATCAAGTGTGTAACAACTTAATTTCTGGATTGGTCTACTGTAATTATGTGTGCTCTAAGCTAATTCGCTACTAAATTTTTTAGATTTCAATTAATGCATTGTTGTGTGAATATTGCAAAGTACTTTTCTAGATTGATTGAGTGCATTCTTTCATTGAATGAAGGTTTGAATTGATGAGTGCTTCTTTTCTTTTGTAAGAGTGATTGAGTGATCAAGTGGTTTGTTTAATGAAATTTTTTCATTGTGTATGTTTTAACCTTGTACATAAATTAGTTGCATGCGAATTCTACAGAAAGAAAATAAACAATGGTGACAACATAAAACATAAAACAAATATACACAGAGGTTTTTCCCTGGATACAAAACCAGAACTACGAGATTGATTTTTCATTATATTCCTTTCAATGTTACAATACATATATATACATGACGAAGCATCCATAAACGACAATCCATTAACCATGGATTAGAATATAACCGTAGTTCCCTTGACCAAAAAGAATATAACACACACTCAACATTCTCCCACTTGTTGTTTTCTTTACATAGGGGGCAAAATGAGAGCTTAGTCATTGGTCGAGCCCTGCAATGCCCATAGTTTCTCTACACCAAGAGAGCTTCTCAGTGCTCACAGACTTTGTCAATGCATATGAAGTTTTATTCAAAGTGTCCACCTTTACCAACAACACCTTTTTGTCCTCAACCATATCCTTTACAAAGTGATACTGAACATCAATGTGCTTTGTCATTGAATGACAAGAAGGGTTCTTTGCCAAGAAAAATTTAGTTTGATTGTCAAATTCTATCCTTATAGCTCAATGTACTAACTCCATACTTGAACACAATATCTGCAACCAAACTTCTTCCTTCCTTGCATGAGTGGTTGCCATGTATTCTTCATCTATAGTTGAAATTTCCACTATAGATTGTCTCTCACTCATCCAACTAACTGCACCTACAAAAAGTTTAAACACATACACACTTGTAGATCTTCTCTGATCCATATATCTATCCCAGTCTGCATCAACAAAGCCACATATGTCCAAAACTCTATCTAATCCTATTCTTTGGTAGCATAGACCATAATCACTAGTGCCATGCAAATACCAAAAAACCCGCTTCACTGTTGTCCAATGATCCTTCCCTTGTTTTGACATAAACCTGCTCAATACTCCCACTACATGTGCAATGTCTGATCTAGTATAGACCATTACATACATCAGGTTACTGACTACATTTGGATATGGAACATGGGACATGTCCGCTTCACGGGGGCTGCATTAGGGTAGCAATACCATACCACGTGGGTTCATATTGGGGGATATATATTGAGGAGAAAATGATACAATATATTTATCATATAATGGGGGTAATAGTTTTAATATTGGTAGGTATAAAAATTGAAGCTCAAATTTATTGAAAAAATATAAAGGGGTATAACAAATGCTAATGAAAAAATAGAAACCTACAATATATAGTGAAGGTAGGGTTTTCTAAATTGGGAAGGTATATTGGGTTTGTATTGGTAGGGGGTTAAATAATGTGATTTTTAGATGTATTTTACAATATGTAGTCAAATTAAGGGTATTGTTTAGTATGCCACGAACGCACATGCTATGTTGGAGGTTCATTGAGTGAAGACCCCATGGTCCTCTTCCTCTTCTTCTACCTTGGGACACTGTTTAGCAGACAAATTTACACCTAGAGGAATAGGAACCTTCATTGGTTTACCATCTTGCATATTAAACCCTAGTAGTATTGTCTCGACACACTTCCTTTGATTTAACCACAAATTCCTATTTTCCTGATCTTGTTTAATTTCCATGCTCAAAATATAGTTTCCAACAACAAGATCTTTCATGTTGAATTTGGAAGACGCTTGGGTCTTCAATTCTTGGATAATTTCTTTATTATTTCCAATTAGCAACATATCATCCACATAGAAGACCAAATAAAATACACAGTCACCAATTAATTTAAAAAATACAAAGTGATCTTATTTGCTTCTGGTGAAGCCAAGTCCCTGTATATATGTATCAATTTTCTAATACCACATCCTTGATAACCCATACTGAGACTTTTTTAACTTTCATACTAGTTATTTCTTACCCTTCACCACTAAGCCTTCAGATTTCTTCATGTAGATCTCTTCTTATAGATCCCCATGAAGAATTTTTTTCTTCACATCCATCTGTTCTACCTCAAAATCAAAAGAAACAACAACAAATAAAAGTAATCTAACAGAATCTACTTTGGCAAAAAGAGAAAAAATATCACCAAAATCAATTCCTGGCACTTGGGAATAACCTTTTGGTACCATCCGAGCTTTTTATTTCTCCACCTTGCCTTCTGGATTCATGTTCTTCTTAAACACCCATTTTCCGCCAATGGGTTTCCTTTCAGCTAACAACTCCACCAGATACCAAGCCTCATTTTTGTGAAAATATGCCATTTCATCAACCATGGCCTCTTTCCAAAGTTTTCCATCCTATGAATCTATTACTTCCTTGACAATTCTGGGATCATAATCAGTAATAGATAAAGAAAAATTTGAACATAAAGAAACTAAACTATACCTTTCTAGCTTCCTTCATCTTCTGCTTCCTCTTCTGCTGTAGAGTCTAATTCCTCCTGCTTTAGATAAAACTCTATGTTATCAAGTTCCTTTGGTAGGAATTCATGTTTAATAAAATATTTCAGCTCTCTAAACACCACATCACGACCATACACAACCTTCCTTGTTTCTCAGATCCAAATATTATAACCTTTTAAACCATCCTTATACCCAATAAAGATGCACCTTTCAGATTTACTATCCAACTTGGTTATTTTTTCCTTTGGAACATGTACATATGCATCACATCCAAATACCCTCAGATGTGAAAGAGAGGGTTTCTTACCAATCCATACCTCTTATGGATTCGCTGATGAAGGTAATCTATTGACCAGGTAACATGCAATGTCCACTGCCTCTACCCAGAATTCTTGTCCTAACCCAACACCACTAAGCATGCTTCTTGCATTTTCCATCAACGTCCTATTAATTCTTTCTGCAGCTTCATTTTTCTGAGGTGTGTATGGAGTAGTCTTTTGTCATGCTATACAACACTTCTTAAAGAACTCTTCAAATTCATTCTTTCAAAACTCTCCATCGTTATCTATCCTCAACACCTTTATCTTCTTGTCTGTCTGGTTTTCCATTAGAGCCTTAAATTCTTTAAACCTGTCAAAGACTTCAGATTTCTTCCTAAGGAAATATATCCATGTATTCCTTGAGAATTCACATATAAATGATACATAGTACATAGACATACCCAGTAATACAACCAACACAGGTCCAAACACATCACTGTGGACAAAATCTAATATTTGTTTTGCCCTCTTAGCACTAGAGGGCAATCTCAGCCAATTTTGCTTCCCATATACACAATTTTCATAGAAATAAAAATCTAGAGAGAAATTAGACATAACTTATACCATAACATTACCATGAAGTATTTGAAGGTCCTTCTCTCCAACATTTCCAAGCCTTTGATGCCATACCATGTTCTTTTCTCTAGAGACCACCAGATTTTTTGCTGCACTTTTAGGAACCATAGAACTCTTGCACCCATCAATAACAATGCTACCCTGAAGCTTGTATAGAGTTCCAATCCAAAATACCAAAATCAATACCATTTCTCCCTGAACCATCTTGTAGGTATCTTTCTCGAACACTGTTTTTACACCTACATCATCCAACTTGCTTATAGAAATCAGATTTCTCGCAAATGCAGGAATATGTAGAACACCTGGAAGTGTTCTAATCCCCACCTTGCAACTTCAACTTGAATTTTCTACGACCTTCGATTTTAGCCTTCCTTTCATCCGCTAAGAAGACATCACCACCATCATATTTATCATAGTCACAGAACCACTCCCTGTGTGGAGTGTAGTGAAAGGATGCACCTGAGTCAATCAACCATGCCTCATGATCTACAGGTGTACTTGAACAAGAAGCCAAGTAAACATCCCCACCTTCATCTGAGGTGGTTTTAACCTCTGCAGAAGGAGCATCATCAGATCCCTTTGCTTTCTCAAGAGATTTAGATCTACATTCCTTTTTTAAGTGCCCTTCCTTTCTGCATTTCCAACACACCTTTACAGTTTTTCCTGGAGATTTAAATCTCCCACTCGAGGATTTTTTTTCTTTCTTTTTGTTCATGGATTGTCCTTGTACAGACAAGGAATCACTAGTCTAGACCTTCATATTTTTCCCTCTCATCTCCTCCAATAACAGCGATGAGAATATTTCATCAAACTATAAGGCAGTCGCATTGCTACCTATTGCAACAACCAGACTATCCCATAAATCTAGTAGATAACACAACAAACGGATGCACTTATCTTCATATGAAATTTTTATATCAACATATAAAAACTAGATTACCACAGTATTAAAGGCATTTAGATGCTCTATCACCGAGTCTCCATCCTTCATCCGCAGGTTATACAACTTTTTTTGTAGGAACAGTTTATTCACCAGAGACTTAGATTGGTACAAAGTCCCTAACTTGTCCCACAAATCCTTCGTCGAAGCTTCCCCCGATACATTCAACAATATTTAATATGAGATACACAACCATATTGTGCTCTTTTCCTTCTGATCCAACTTCACCCAGTCTTCAGCTGACATTATCGTTGGTTTAGAACCAAGATCTATCACAATCCACTAATCTTTATTGACCAGTAGATACCATATTGAGTTTCCACAACTAAAAAATCTGACCATTAAATTTCTCGACCTTTACCTTTCCACTGCTCATCATCTTATTTCACCATAAGAATTGATCCAGTAGATCTCCCACTGAACAATGTCTACCACCGGCCCGAGCAAAACCTCTCAACAACAAAGGCATCCTCTTGAAGTTAAAACAATTGTTTTACCAAATGTAGGTTTTAACCCTATACAGGAATTACCTACATACGAATTCAAAAAATAGAAAATAAAAAATGCCAAGAGCATAAAACACAAAAACAGATATACATAGAGATTTTTCCTTGGATCCCAAAACTGGGACTATTAGATTGATTTTTCATTATATTCCTTTCAATGTTACAATCAATATATATATATATATATATACATATATATATATGCCAAAGCATCCACAAACCCCAATCCATTAACC
>APFE030594425.1:55156-99023 GCA_000404065.3 Pinus taeda | reverse complement strand
ATTAGAACATAACTGTAGTTTCCTTGATTGGATCTACAAAATACCTTAGGCAGAAAACCACCATGCCCAAAACCATGTGTGAAAACTGCGCACAAAACCATAGGTAGGTTTGCACACGCAATATAGCATCAAAAAAAAAATTCCCTGGGGTGTTGCCTAAAACCCCGTAGAGGGGGGCTACTGCCCCCCTCAAACCCCCTGACAAGGGGGGTTGCCACCTCCCCTATGACCCCACCCCCCCTGCAAAATATAGTGGGGGCTCACCACCCATGCTCTAACATCCCGGCTTCACTATTGGGGCTAATCATGGAAAGAATATAATACACACCAACACATTCTATAAAATGTTTATTTCCTTTAAACTGTGTGCAAGGTGTGCAAAATTTTTGAGTGTGATAGTGATGGATTTTTAATGCTAAGAATGATTATGCCAATGACATTCTAAGAGTTTGGTGGTAATAGTGCTAGTAAGGAATTCTTAAATGCCTATACTTTGCAAGATAGTCTTGAAATAAAAAGACTTACCCTGGTTGAAAATTTATGTATGAGCATGGTTAGTTGATCCTTATTTAAAAGAAAATTAATTCTACTAACATTTTCTCACCATTGTCGGGGAGGTTATTAGAGGTGCGTATGTGTGACTAGCATTGTTCGTATGTATTGATTGAAAATATGATAGTTGTGTTCCTGCCTCTGAGGTGACATGGTGGTAATACTAGAGGTAATAACTTATCCATCTCTTTGAAAGATTGAAGTGGACTCAACCTCATAATAATTCAAGGCACATATGATTGCATTACATGAATAGAGAATAAGAAAAACATGGTGCCCCAAAAGAAAATAACTGTGCAAGAAAATAGGTTGTTGGAGAAATAAGAAGAATCAAGATTTATGAAGAGTAACCGACATATAGGAATTGATTTAAAGGTTAAAGAAGACTCATCTTCTTAGGGAACAACCTCCAAGAATAAAAGATCCAACAAAACTACTCCACAAAGGCTAGCATCCCGTAAATTATCTATGCTAGGTGCACAAATCAAGGATGCAAAATTTTATGAACCCTGAACCTTCAAAGCAAGTCCAAGAGTTTCTAACCCATTTGTATCAATAGAGGAATAATATCATGGCTTGTTGGTGGGAAAAGGACACACAGATGAACACAATTTGGAATATCATGAACTTAGTCCAAAGAAATTGCCACCTCATTATTTTATACCAGATTCTAGTATTGTTGTGGAACAACTTGTTGGTAACTTTTCTAGACCCCATACCTACTCCCTACTCCCTTATTCTGCTACTCTCCCTCCTTTTACTCATGATTATCCTACTACTTTCTACATAGGAGAAATACCACGGGAATATGTTATGCTACCGCTCAGGAAAGATATGTTACGCTGCCGCTCAGGCCCTACCGCATCCTTGTTGGGGAATGAATGAGCAATGATCCGTTATTATATATGTCATTTCAATTCAACTATGAGCAGGAATGGATCAATGGTATCAGCCCCTTGCCCCGTGCGGACAAGCGACTACGTCCCTTCAATCTCTCTCCCTAAAGGAGATTGAAAGGGGGTTGTATACCATCCAATTTCAAACCTTCCCTCCTATCTTTCTTTTATATGTTAACAGATGACAGTGAGATTTCCCTCTACCGCCGTAGAGATTTCCCCTGCAGAGAAAGTTTTTCCAAACTCTGTGCAATAGTTTGATCATTTTCTGCCAGAGTCTTAATACTGTCATTTAGGTAAACAGTATTATCGTCTTGTTTTTACAGAATTCTTCCAAGCATTATTTTCATCTCTGAACATGCAGTGTCTACAGAATCAAATCTAGTCTTGACAAATTTTTCAAGACTGGATATAGCTAAATTAGTCCAATTTGTAGCAACTATGGAGTCTTTGGCTGCTAAGGCAGGGTCATCAGGATGAGATGGAAGCAATCTGTACAATCTTCCATCTTGTCCTCTGATTACAAAGTTCTTCCAAGGTGGGAATTCAGTATCGGTTTCGAAAACATATCCATCAAGGAGTTCCCACTTGTGTTTATTTGGAGTCCCAGTCCTTATCATATTTACATGTAACTGAGAACACACATTTCTTATTAGTTCTTCTCCTTTCATTTTTACAGATATCAGAGCCCTTGGGATGTTTGACTTTGCTAGCATGCTCTGAATTTTGGGGTGAAAGTCTGGTCCTTTCAAAGGAGGATGAATTACTACAGGATTTTCCTTCATCTGTTCTTCTACAAATTTCTTAGTATCCTTGATTCTCTTTTGTTTTTCCTGATTTCTAAATTGCTTTAACAAGGATTGTTCAATCTGATTTGCTGAAGGATAATACCATTCATAGAATGATATCCATTGATTTTGTGCTTTCATCCATTCCTTCCACTTGTCACTATTCTGTTGGTTAAACTTTGGCCTGCCCTCTTTGTTCAAAAGGTGTACTTCCTGCATATACAAATGCTCTTTTTCATGGGTAAAAATGTCCCAATGAAACATTTTCTTTTTCCAGACATCCTCTAAATCATAGGGGCCAATTCCTTTGTAGATCTTTAGAAAGGCAATTATCTCAGAATCTGAAGGGATCTCAATAGATCTTGGAATTTTGTCAATAGGATTTTTCCTATATGAAGGGATAGGTGAAGAATCAACATACCCTAGGCCATAATGCGAAGAACCATAAATGGTATGTACAAGCAGTTCTTATTGAAGGTTAAAGAAGGAAACATGTTTGTAACTTTCAACAGATGACTCAGAAGATGGAGTGAACCAAATCATATTGATTCTATGAGTGTTTGAAGGTTCACCATGAGGAGTCGGGGGTTCTGATGATATTGACAATATGTCTTCGAAAAGTGAGGGTGATCACATACCGAGCCAAAGATGGGATTTGGACTTGGCTGAGTAAATAGCTTTTGGGGTGATTCATATACTGCTGGATCAATTACTATCTTTTGTGGAGTTTGTACAAGGTGTAATTGTTGACTTTGAGGAATAATGGGGATAGTTGTTATAGAAGGTCCACCACGCTTAGGTGCATAAACTCTATGAAAATGTGTTATAACATGATCATCTGTTTCTGAAATAATGGATTGGCCTGTAGAGATAAGACGGGATGTAGGATTTTTCCATTGGGTAACCCAGCGATTTGGCGGAGATAAACTTCTGCGGGAAATAGAGACAGGAACCACACGGTGGCAACTTGCATCATATTGAATCATTGTAACTTTACTAGATTCTTGATCAGGGGATTTAAGGACAGCTGGTATGGTCGTATTAAAATACTGGACACAAGTAATATAAAAAATAGATAAGTTTTTGGACTGTGATCTGAAGCCTTCATAACCTTTGGTTTGGATCCCAAGAGTCAAACATTGCAGGATATTAGGATCATCAAGGGCGATGGTAAAATCCGAGAAAACATCATATTGAACTGGTCCATCAGAAAGGCTAGTCTCGATGCCACCAATCAAGGCTTGGGTAAATGAAGTCCAACGATTATCTAATAGAGAAGAGAATACAAAAGTCCTTTGGCCTCGGCGATGAAGAAAATTTAGGCCAACTCTAACCATACCGAGATGAACATACTGATAACTAGCACGAATAGTAGACTTAATTTCTTCAGGGTCTAACAAAGGAATGTTCATCATAGTATTGAGACTCAATTAAGTTTTTATAGATTTTTCTCTTATTTTGATCTGACTGAGGACCTTTAGATGAAAACGTGAAAGACCATGATATACCTCTGTGGGAGTCATAGGAGGGAGTCTCCACTGAACATGGGGATGATTTTCTTCATAACTTAAAGAAGCACTATTTATGTGAGAAGATTCAGGGATACATAAGCCTTCTAAACTAGATCTTAATGATTCTTCTGTTTCTAGCTCAAAAAATTTCTTTGATCCAATCTACCCATATCTGAAGAACTACGGGATAAATCCATAATAAAGAGTATGGAAAGGAAATAAAAATACCCGATCAGATCATTCCAGAATGATAGAAAGAAAAATTGCGGTTTCCTTTTGCTTGGAGAAATTGCAGCTTCCTCACGTAGCGAAGTACGAATTCTCGTCCAACGTCTTCAACACCTTCAATGCCAACACTATTCAGGACTCAAAAGAATTTGCGATCCACTCATACAATATCTCACAACAAAATTCACTTAGACAAGGCTTTGATACCATTTTTACAAGACCTTTCAGTAGATATCATTAAATAGGTAGAAAAATATTTAAGATATCATATGCGATGTACAAGAAATGAAATTTTATTAATATCAGAAGGGGTTTTACAAAGATGGTGACTAGAATCCCATAGTTTTCCTTCCCAGATTGACTTCTGCAGCATTTAATAGATATGTCAAGCCCGAAGCACAAGAAATCTATAGGCTACCTGGCATGCAAGCAGGCTGAGACCAGAAAACAAACTACCGAACAATAGACTTCCTATATGATTCGGCCACTTTAGGTTCACACCAGCATCAAGCACTGATGTGCAGGCTTCTCAAATCACCTAAAGGCTTGAGCTTTTCTCGTGATGTAAGCAGATCAGACTGATTCGTCCACAGATGTAGAGCAGGAGAATTCTCAACTTCGACTTAAGATTCTAGACTGGACTTACTCCTATTACTCGAAAACTCCTGAATGAGTCTTTACCTCATAGCTCAAATTTTATAGAACTCTGAGGGGAACAAACATCTGTGAATTGATTATTACAATCTGATGACCCAAAAGCTATGATGTTTTACTAAGTATGGAAATTCCCCGAAATCTAGATTTGGGCATAAGAGTACTATCCCATGTTATCTTGTCTCTTCTCCTTTTACGGATAGCTAGTGGCATGTGGGGACCGAATCTAGGACATGATTTTACAACTGAAAGACATAAAAATGAGATTTTCAAATCACGTATTTGTATAAATATTATATAGTGGATATTCCATGACAAGGGAACCCATGAAAGCTTGTCCAACAGCATCGTCGATTGGAAAGAAAACACCTATAGAGTACAAAAGACTCTATTTGCGGATGTGAATAATGTTGATAGCTGGATCTTTCAATCAGAAAACTATTGAAGTATTGTACTCTGGTCCCTTTTTTTGATTCCCATGTTTGATTATTATGTTGGTTAAGAAGTTCCAGGAAGCTGATGTTGAGAAAAGGGTTTGTTCTGGGATCAACTTGCTCATGAAAGCCATCATAACTTGTAATATTGGAGATGGTCCTTGCCTTGTAGTGATTTGTTACGAACCATCGTACATGCGCACATCTTCTCGTGCCTTGGAGAAAAGGAAGATCCTCTATATCAATGATATTTTCAACAGATTTATATAATATTCCATTCATGTGAGCCCTAGGTTCGTTGAATCCAGGAATCTTGAGCATGTGAAGGGTATATGTTGTTATTACAAGGGCTGAGAGTCCGTATATCTGCCGCCATTCTATGAACCAGTCTGGTGTGGGATCATCTTGTTCCAATGCTTCCACCGTCATTCCTTCAAATGTGAAGTTAAACTACATACAATAAAACAGGTTAGGGACATAATTTTGTAAATTCATACCTATGAAGAATGCATCCCTTTGTTGATCAGTGTCATAATCTTCTCTATGGAAGTGGTTTTCAAATCTTCTAAAAGTTATGTGACAACTTTCAATGCAGTCTTCATCATCATCTATTTTTTGTAGGACATACATTATACTACGGATGTGTTCCAGGTAGTCTAACACTTCAATAACTTCATTATTAATTTCATCCTGCATTGTTTCTATCCATAGATAGGAGATTCCTATCCTATGCCTGATTTCTTTGATCGGATACTAGGATTCATCATGCTCCAGTAACGGGGTTTCCAACTGATATCTGACCCATCCTGCTGATGTTTCAATTTCAACATTATCCTCGTTTCTTCTTAGGAAATTACAATTTAAGGACAAAACTGGGTGTTCTGACAAAAATTCATTGCTAAGCATATCAGCGAAGCTATTCTTATCTCCAGATATAAATTCAATGTCAAAGATGTACTGACTTAATTGCATGACCCATCTGACGGTCACAACATCCTCAAAATCACACTTTTGAATAGCATATTTTAGAGCCTGACAGTCTGTTCTTACTGTAAACATTGTATAGATGACAAAATCTTTGAATTTTGCTATACCTAAACAAACTACTCTTAATTCCTTCTTTAAATTGGACCAATTTAGCTGGTTCTTGGCCCACAGACCAGATGCATACTGGCAGACCTCTATCTCTTTTTTTCTACTGGGGTTCTTTGACACAGAACTGCTCCCCAACCTTCATGACTTGCATCTGTCATTATTATTTTCTCCCATTATTCTCTGACAGGAGAAAGAGGTTGAATGTTTCTAACCTTCTCTTTTATTCTTCTGGTTGCTTGAGTGCAGTCATCGTTCCAAGGAATTGGAACTTCTGAAGCCTTTGATTTAAGAGCTTCCTTTCTTGTGCACAATGCTTTAAAAATTTTGAAATATAATTCAAACTTCCCAGAAATCTCTACAGTTGTGTTTTATCTTTAATTTCATCTGGAAAATGATCCACAAAATTCAGGCTCCTTTGAATCACACTATAAGATCCATATTGGATGTTATAGCCTAGGAAGTCTATCATTGGCCTGAACAACTTCATCTTGGATTTTGATAATACAAGTCCCATCTCCTTTACCCTGCATAAGAAAATCTTCAAATGTTTGATATGGTCAGGGATATTATCAGAATGAATTAATAAATCATCAATATACTTTTTTAGGAATTCATTCATTCCGTCAAAAGTTTCATCCATTATCCTCTAAAATGCTGAAGGTGCGTTTATCAGGCCAAATGACATGATATTCCATTCATAGTGTCCTTCAGGCACATAAAATGTTGTTTTCCATTTGTTTTCCTCTTTGATTCCTACTTGCTAGAATCCAAATTTGAGATCAAATTTAGAAAAATATCTTTGATTTGGATATCTGGGCTAGTATAGAAAATGGTTTGGGTGGTGGGTAAGCATCATAATCAAGAATTTTATTCAGAGTTTTATAATTTACTACCAATATTGGCTTACCTATGGCAATTTCAGAATGTTTGTTGACATAAAATGCAAAACAGGCAATAGGGCTCTTACCTTTCCTGATGAGTCCTTTCTTCAACAAATCTCAGATTTCCTCTTTGCACATTTTCAGCTGTTCTGCATTCATTGCTACAGCTTTTGACCTTCTCAATTTCCCACTAAAATCTTTCTTGAGAGGAATTTTGACTTCCTGCTTATGCACATGCCAAAAGGCATTCAAGTCATCTGAACAACATTCTTTAAATCTAGCAGTGAGATCTGTTATTTCTTTAACATATTTTCCATTATCCAGATGTTCTTCAGTTTTCAAAATTTATTTTCCATTTCCATTTTTGCAAGTAAATTCTCCATCCTTTCTATTCTCTTCACTCTATTCGGAGAATTTGAATTAATGAATGGAAAGAAAATCTCTTTATTCTCTAAGTTGACAAAAACCATACCTGTAACTAATGCTGTCCTGCTTAGCTCCATGTCTACTGAAGTTTTGGAAAAATGGTGTGCCAAGATACATTGCACAATCCATTATTGGAAAAATAGGGCAGATTAGATGAACACCTAAATACTTTCTGTTAAAAATACATCTAATTCTGCTTCATGTCTAGTGGGTATGTCGCCACTAGTAGTGGTGAACTTTGGGCAAGAGGTTGGTCTTCTTAGGTGTGCACTTACCACAATATCAATTACAATATTAAGATGAGAACCAGTATCCATGAGAAATTTCCAATATTCAAACCGGTTCTTGACTTTTACTTTCATTCTGATACAATACATGACATCTCGGTTCATGATATTGCATCCAAGATTTATTCTATTTGATCCATCTTCTTCATCTGTATCATCATGCTTATGGATTTGAGAGGATATGGGATTAGCATGAAAAGTCCAATTCTCAAATTTTTCTCATACCAGAGGGTTTTGTGAGGTCGAGGCTCCATGTGCATTCATGAATTTGACACTCAGTTCTCTATGATTTTCTATGTAGAGCCTTTTATTTTCTTTCACAGTCTTTCTTAACTCTTTTATTGCCTGATGAATGCCAGGCAATGTTTGTGGTAGATCTTCACCAAAATCTTCATTTCAGAACTACTTGGTTAAAGCATCTACTGAGAAAAGACTGGCAGGAGGCACATACCCTTTTTTTGGAGAGCCTTTTGAATCAGAGGACAAATGCTTCAGATGATCCATCAATAGTATCATGTACATTTCTTTAAGCTGTGGATCAGTTGCGGCTTGCATTTGAGTGAAAAGATTCTTGCTCATCTCTTCATTGTCTGTTCTCATCGTCTTGACTGCATTGCAGTTGGAGACGTCAGGATCGTTGCAATCACATTCTCTGCATTCTGTACAGTGAGGATCTCTACAAGGTTCCTCATCAGAAGATTCATCAGAATAGATATAATTCAAATCATCATTTGATTCTGAATCAGAAGATAAGATCTCGTCACAGCTACTTGAGAGATCAAAGAAGTTTATTTTTCCCTTTTTGTTTCTATATTGCAGTTTCTTCTTTGACTTATCCTTTTTCTTCTCAGGACAGTTTGGAGTTGTATGGCCTTTTTGATTGCAGTTATAACATATAATTTCTTTATCTTTAGAAAACATTTTTGTATGTTTGTATGGCTTCTTTTTGTAATGTTTTCTTTCTTTGACTTGGGAAGACTGGGAATTCCTTTTGGAGAATACTATATGTCACTCTGATCATTGTGTTTATATCAATAGGCAAAATGATGGAAGATATATTATATTGTTATTGTATGTATATGACATGCTTGTTGCAGGTTCTAACATGCAGGACATAAATGTGCTCAAAAGAAAATTGGTGAACTCATTTACAATGAAGGATTTGGGTGCTACAAAACAAATCCTTGGTATGAGAATAAATAGGGATAGGAAGAATCACAAATTAACATTGTCCCAAAGTGAGTACA
Source organism: Pinus taeda (assembly GCA_000404065.3). Classification (NCBI taxonomy): domain Eukaryota; kingdom Viridiplantae; phylum Streptophyta; class Pinopsida; order Pinales; family Pinaceae; genus Pinus; species Pinus taeda. The sequence continues at coordinate 90,024 of APFE030594425.1, read as the reverse complement.
TAGAAAAGGTGTTGAAAAGGTTTAATACGTAGAATGAAAAATCGGTTAGTATACCTTTGGCTAGCCATTTCAAATTAAGTAAGGAGGAGTGTCCCAAGGCTTAGGAAGAAATGGATCATATTTTTAAAGTTCCATATGAATTAGCAGTTGGAAGCTTAATGTATGCAATGGTCTACAAAAGGCCTCATATTAGACATGCACTGGGAGTTGTAAGTAGGTACATGAAAAATCCAAGAAAAGAACATTGGATGGCGGTGAAGTGGATTCTCAGGTATTTGAGAGGTACCACAAATCAAGCATTATGCTTTGGTGGTTCAAACATTGCTCTACAAGGATATGTTGATGTATATATGGCAGGTGATAGAGATAACAAGAGGAGCACAACGGGGTATGTGTTTACTGTAGGTGAAACAACTGTCAGTTAGGTCTCAAAACTACAAAGTGTTCTTGCACTCTCAACAGCAAAAGCAAAGTATGTTGTTGCTACAGACGCTAGTAGAGAAACGATTTGGTTACATAGGTTTCTGGATGAATTGGGTAAGAAGAAGGAGTTGGGTAAGTGATACAGTCACCACCAGAGTGCCATACATCTTGCAAAGAACTCTGCATTTCATCCCAAGACAAAACGTATACAACTCAAGTACCATTTCATACAGTCAGCATTGGAAGATGGACAGTTGAAGCTAGAAAAGATACAAACTAGACAAAATCCTATAGATATATTAACAAAAGCTATAACCAGGGAGAAACTAAGATTCTGCTCAGTTTCAATTGTTCTTCAAGTATGATGAAGAAGATGAGAAAGAACAAGGTCCATAGTGGAGTCATTTTCTAGCAAATGAAGCAATGGCGGAGTTACTATAATCAGTCTCCAAGTGGGATATTGTTGGGTGTGGAGCTTGATTATCTTATGTATTCAAAGGTGTCACACATTGGACCCAGTCCTTGATGGGGTGGCAATGCCGCCCATAAAATATTCGCTGCAAGGGGGGTCCAAGGGGGGTGGTTGCGACCCTTGGGAGACCCCCCGGCAAGGGGATCGGGGGTAACACCCCCAAAACTAAAAATAGATGTAAAATTGCCTTGTAAAATGCTTTAGTTTCGTACTGAACCTAGGGCATTCATTAGGCAGTGATCTGATGGTCAAAGTTATGTTTAATTTAGGTTTTTTTCCCTAGAATGCAACCCATCGATATATATGAGGAAATTGTATTGCGTCTATGTAGATCTGTATTATGATTGAGGAAGAGAGGGGAGATTGAGAGCGAAGAGGGAATTAGAGCGGATTTGCTATAGGTTGTATCTCTTAAGTTTGATGGGTAATATAAAAGTTAGGACTCGTTGTTTCTCCATGGGCATAGCCCAAACTGTGTGAATCACGTATATCTGTGTGTCTTGTTTTATGTGTTTTCTGTGATTATATTTCTGCAATATTTTATGTGTCATTTCTCTATAATATATAATTTTCTAACATGGATAGTAAGGAATTAAAAGGCCGTTGTTCCTCACTTGAGAGTAATTTCTTTGTGCCATCTTGCCAACCAAAAATTTATTTGTCCCTGCTACTGCGTTCCCCTCTGTCTTTGAGATCCCTTCTATTGATCTCTCATTCCCAAGTTATCCTCCCTATTTTACCAACCAACCTTGACTTTAAAACCTCTTCTTATCTACATATCAGGTTGTTCGAATGACCTTTCCCTCTATTCCTCATGTTGTCCTTTAGATAATTCTTTTGTCTACCAAATTTCTTTTAGACTATCAAATTGGTTCTAGCTACGTATATGTCCCCGCTATTTGCTTGTTGTTTGTTATTGTGATGTAGTGGGTGGCCAACACACTTGGAGATCTAGCAATTTTCCCATTTTTGTTTTTTAAATTATGTTCCATATTTCCTTTTCTACTACTACAAAGAAGCATAATTTTTTGTCCTCTGCTTCTAGTTGATAAGAAAATACAAATAATCTTTTTTTCATAGCTACCATCTACTATGAACTAGTTCAAATTTCATGATGTCATGAAATCTTAAAATATCCCAAGAAAGTAATCCCCCCAGCTTTGGAATCCTTGTCCCTTTGACTTAACCCACTTTGTTTTATCAAATATTTACATTATATACATTGATGGAATATAACTAGGGTTGTTAGAGGAGATAAATGTTTTGAAAATCATGCAAATATGTGCCATTAATAAGTGCTAATTGTCACAACCGATGGTTATATTTGTTATTAGAAAATAACTTTATGAAGATTAGACTAGTTCGTTATCTAATATTCTCCATATCATTTCCCTCATTTAGATTGGACTAGGTATGTGTGGTCAAATTTTGTATGAAAACACCATCTCTTTCATTTTATTTTCAGAGTGTCAAGAAATCTCATATTCAAGGGCGCCAATAACCATTTATGTTTAAAATTTCCAATGAGATAAAAGTAACTCAAAGGGAAATACTATAGTAGTGTTATCAACTACAAATTGAGATTTCCAAAATTTTAGCGATATCACTAGTGTCACTTCAACTATGAAGATTCTTATAGACCAAAAAGTCCTTATGCAAACAACCGAGGATGAAGTAGGATGCGTGTGCCAACTATTGGAAGAGATGAAAACAACAATGTGTCAGAGGGGATTCAAAACTACCTCCTAAAGTCTATTAATCATTCTCAAAAATTATATACCATACCTTAATGCATCAAATCTTTTTTTCAATAGCGACAAAGCTTTTGATGGTACTCTCTCAACTTTTTATGAGTTAGATGTATACAAAATCTATTAAATATTGGAATATATTTTTATCAAGTGTTTACGACTAGATATTATAGCACAACAATAGATGTAAACTTTCTTTTAAGTATAATGACATAAGGAAAGAGTTGTTTGTAATGGTATGTAATTTTAATTCTTTCCAATTTTGAAGTAAATTTGTGGCCCAAAGGAAACTATTTTAATGTATATAGATTTTAGTTAATATTGGAAAATAATGTTATATGAATATGTATGTCTAAGATAGAATTTGAAATATTTTATTTATTCTTAACATTCTCCTTGATCTTTATTATTATTATTTGAATACTATATATCAACACCATATTAAAAATTGAATAAATTACAAAACTTCTTTGCTAAATTATTTAATTTTAATTCTTTATTTGTCTGTCCATTAAATTAATATAAATTTTATTACTTGCTATAGACCTTCAAATTATAAACATTATTTTTTTGGGTTATATATATATATATATATATATATATATATATATATATATTATATATATATTTTACACATTTCCTTCATACTGGATTATAATTTCAATATTCTTTTTTATGTGTTGTGTTAACTCCTGCTGAGTAGTGAAAAAATTATATATTTTCGTGCAATTATTGAGTTGAGGCTCATTCTATATCCCAGTATGATGTGTAACCCTATCCTTCAGCCATGAAAGTTGAAATTTTACTCATCTCTCCCAATTTTTTTTTTAATTAAAAAAAACAGAAAAAATATTACAAAACATTTAAATAATATTTGTTCATAAAAGAAATTGCAAGTGAAGGAATTGAATCTCTAGCTCATGTTAGATCTATATTTAAGACAAATTTATGTTGATAACTAATAATTAGAAATTTTTTTTATTTTCCATAATTTTATCTCTCCATAAATTCACATAAAATTAAAATTAAATTAAAAATATTTATTTTATTTAGGTGTGATATTGAATGTTTACTTTACTGTTGTTTTGTATATTAATATGAGTATTATTTTATCCTATAACTTTCTTTTAAAACCCATATCCTTCATCAATTTTTTTAATAAGGATAAATAAATAACATTTTCTTAGCGGTCATAAATAAACGAATAACATTATTTTACAACCTAATAGTAGTGAAGAAATTCATTACTCAATTTTAAATTTTATACAAAATTGATAAAATTAATTATATATCTAGACAATATTATTAATTAATTTATAAATTATTAATTAACAATTATCTTACTTACCATATGGAAATATTTTTACTAATATTTATTATTTAAAATATTAAACATTTTCTTTAATAATTTTGGTAAATTTTGAATAAAAATTTAAAATTTAATTTAATTATTTATATTATTCGTAAATGATAACGATTTAATTTTTATTGAATATTTTAGAATATTAACTATGCCCAAAGTGTTTCCTTTTGAAAACAATTCTCCCAATTACCACCCACTATGTACTGATCAGCAACCTCAATCTAATGTTAGACGACTGAAGATTTTGAATCTATCAGAGTAATAAGTAGTTAGAATGAAGTAGATAACTATATACAACATAGTTAGAATGAAGCACATAACTGCGTACAGTGCAATATGCAGATGACAAGCTAGCGGAACCCTAAAAGGGATGCTGACCAAAGGCTGTGAGGCGGAGGGTAGGCTTCCCTAATTACTCTGGAGGAAGAAGTAGCTCTCAATGGTTGGGGTGGAGGGGGAGGATGGAGAAGAGAATTTAAAGTGGCCTCCACAACCACAGGGGGAGGAGTAGGGAATAAAAGTGGTGGTGGCTGAGGTGGCAGAAGGGGAATGGGAGTGATAATGACAACATAGAGGAAGCAATGCTACCTTTGGCAGCACCAGGGAAGATGTTGGAGACCATTCCGGGTGATTTGGCGGGGGAAATGATAGAGGGGTGCTCTCGCGCTACTATTATCAATTTCTATGTCGAATTGGAGAAATCGACTGACTTTCAAAGGCTTCTTTAGTTTGGAGGATTCGAGGAAATCTTACTCACTGATGACCTCTTCCTTGCCCAATTGCCATGGAATGTAGCGTTGACATTTTCACCAAGGTAATTATCATTTTTACCTTAAGGATTCTTCATTTCTACTTCAATATCTATATTTTTCGAGTGAAATTTAGGTACAATTCATCAAAAGATGAAAAACTATCCAAATAAATGAAATATTGTACCTTTTCTTCTTCTACAAAATTCATACAAACCTGTTAGGGATTGCATATTGGTACTAATTCTCAAGAATGAATTCATATTAGTGCATCACATCAATGGTTTGGGAAGAATTTCTAAGGGGTGCACCTCACAATGTATGTTGTTGCATATTAGTAGATGACAAGACTGTATATCATAAGACCAAAATTACTTACCCCTCAGAAATTTTGCCCCCATCCTTCAGAATATGCTCCTTGAAGAAGCCATGTTTTTTCGGGTCATCAGCATAAATCTTACTTGGGATTATTTTATACAAAAAGACTACCTCTCCCCAACTATTTGCAAATCTTGATCTCTGAGAAGTCTCTCAAATCCTCCAAGTTAATATATTGTTGCTTCACCATCCTGCCGAACCCATTGGGATTATGGATCCAAATGTATGAAAACCATACATTTGAATCCAAAACCCCAATGGGTTTAGAAGTGTCGCGCCCCCAGGCCGGTGGTAGTCTTTCAACCGATCTTGGCGAGGTGCAGCACCACTAAACACTTTTTTTCCACCAATACTTATGTTCATGGACTACGCCTAACCACTTGTTCCTACTTAGTTTGTGTCTCTCAACCAAGTAATTATTAATGTTCCTTTATACCAATAAATACCCATACACATTCATTATGAACAACAATTATACATTAAGAACATAATTGCAGAGTATAAAGGGAGGGGAAACTCCCTGAATAATGAGTCTGCCCAAATACAATATATTATAATGTTTACAAAGCTTTACGAGTATACTTGGAAACACCAAGTTTCATACTTAGCCAATTTTACATTAAGGCCACACCTTCATGTGCCAACCAAGTTCCTTGCCCGAGTTGGGCGGGTGTGCCCTCACATGGACTGCCAACCGCACTCCTCAACTGAACTTTGTTCACCTTGCACAATGAGCGGGCGACCCACCTGAGTCACCCTTGTTTACTTCTACACGGTCGACGAGTGAGCTCACCCGAGTTGCATTTTCACCGCGTTTAGCCTTGCATGGTGGGCAGGCGACCTCACTCGAGTCGCCACCCGTGCTCACGAAATGAATTCCGAATGCCCTTACCCAAGTTCACCCACGTCGTTTGTTTTTGCTCGGCGGGTGCCCTCACCCAAGGCTTACCCACACCTTCGTTCGAACGATGGGCGCTCCTTGCCCACATGTTACACCCAACACCCAACTCTTTTGTACAAGCTTATCATGTAGTCCTGCCCGTGAGTGAGCACATAGACCTGCGCCTCCACTCGCCTTCCTAAAACCTTAGTAACTTCTACTTGATGTTTGAATGATGAGTTTGAATGAATGACCTCCAATGCTTTAACATCGCACGTTATATATACATGCTTTACGGTGGTTGTGCCACCCCTTGGCCAACCTTGTTTCAAGCTAACCGATGCCCTTTCTTTGTTATTTCATTGGGTCGGGCCATCTACCAACACTCCAATAACAATTCTTCAACCATCGGCCTGTCTGAACGAACCCACCAGCTTGTCCTCTATAAATATACATGACTTGCTCTAATACTTTCGCACACGTGCTAAGTGTTTTCACTCTACCATGTTATCCTTCAACCGCACACTCGTTTGCCCCCAAACTCGTTGCACGTCTCGGTGGTGTTGCATTTGGACCATAGGTCCTTACATCCTATCCCACTTGAAATAATTGTCATCCACGACAATATCTCATCCTAGCAACCATCCATCACCAAGATCACCATACCAATGTATACACATCATCAATATGTCATACATCGGAAATCATCTCAATCCATGATCATCAACTACCTTGTCACAATTTCCACATGCTGCTCCCCATCGTGGAAGGCTAGCCCCTCCATCTCAAGCTACATGCTTTCTACAACCTCTTGTGTCGAATTCATCATGTGTTGTCATCGTGTGAACTGATGCCATGATACTCCAACAGAATGCTAACACATTTCTGACCATGCCGACCCCCATATCTGAACTAGTTGGGTAGCTAATCCAACTGTCACAATCAAACCATGAGAATGCACATCATCATGCCATCACCAGTTGTTTCTCAGAACATCCCATCACATCCTCAACTCGATAAAGAATCCATCTCCATATAAGTGTAAGCCATGCTCAGGTCCATGAAGTAGTCCTAATCTCATCTACAACATGTTGCCCATGATGTTTGGTGTCAACGTGCTACATGAAATCAGACGAATCTATCCCAACATCAACCATCTATGAAACATTGATCTCTTCAAAGTGAAGGATCATCTCATCAAACCCTGCCTCTCGATGTGCCACATCCAGGTCCATGAAGCTACCTCCATCATATCTGTATGTGCCATCCCTCAAGTCTGCCATATAAACAAGTATGCACCTGTCTCATCTCCCATGTGTCAAAAGTGGTTGAGTCTCGCTCAACCCATGCCCAAGTGGTTCCACCAAGGCATCATCATCATTGTAACTCCATCACTTCAAGTCCACCATATATGAGGTCCTCAAAAGTCACAACAATCTCATGTCATCATGAGCTCTATGAGTCATCTCCAACCAACACTCTAGCAAACATACAAGTCTCGACCCAAAGGTCTCTGCAAGATGCCTAGCTCTCTATGTAGTAGGAATGCTCCATAGTCTACTCACAACTCCATCCAAGTCCATGTCCTTGTTGTACAAGAGTGCACAACCTCTCCATCAGCTCATAAGTAAAACATCTCCATGTCACACTAGCAAATCTACCTACACAACATTCTTGCCTTAGCACTCCTTATTGGATGCCCATAAGTGACACCTCTACAAGTGCTCCTGCATCATGTCCCTACATGAGAGTGCCATGCTCCATGTCTCCAACTTGATGTCCATGACTAAGTTGCCCATGTAGTCCAATGAAGTAGACCCGTCACAACAATCTGTCATCCCCATCCAAGTCTGCAATCTTCAGTCTAGTGAACTCGGTCACCCAACCACATCATCATCACATGAGTCTCTCCATCATAACTCCCCCACTAAGGGTTCCACCAAGACTTCCTCTTGGTCTCGACCATGAGAAGTCCACCCAAGTATCATCATACATCAAGTGTGTGCCTTCCTTCAATCTGTCCATGAGTGATGCCAGACACTTAGCCTATTTGCCATGTGGCTAAATCATGACCCATTCTTCTACAATGATCATCATGTTTCTCCCTTGTCACAAGCCTTTTTACTTTCTACCATAAGGTCACAAACAACCCCAACAAGCCCTTCAATAGTCAACAATCCTTGCTTCTCCATACAAGCTCTCATCATAGACATCCATGGCAAGATCCTCCCTAGCATTGGCAAACTGATTTTGCCCTTCCCTGCATATGGTTCATATCCCAAAAGCTCAAATGAGACACAAGTATCAATAGTACTTACATCATCATCATGAGGCTCCTCCATGTGAGTATCCTCATTCATCCATGTCTGCAAACTACATGATCCTCGTCCAACTTGATCAACCTCAAGTTCATCCTCCATCGTTGTCACATTTGCAACATCCTCAATCATCATGGCTTCCACTTCCTTGTTAGCACAATTTGCAACTTCATCTTGCTCCATTGTCCAACCAAGTTGAAGAAGTTCGTCTTCAACATTCTTTTCCAAGACTTCAAATTCCTTTCTAATCTAGGGATTCTCTTCTTTCATCTGCTTCAACCTGTATAAGGTAAGCAAGAGCTTCGTTCGCATTCTTCCAAACCTGCCATTCCTTGTCATTCAGCTTGGCCCAAACACTAAGCTTCATCTCTGCTAAACATGTTTCAACATTCACCAGCTTCACCAAGTTCCTCGCAATCATGAACTAGCCCTTGTTTCACTTGTATGTGAAACTAGCTTCCTTCACCTGCAAGTACCTACTTCCACTGTCATCAACTGTCAAGCTTCTTCAACCCTGAATCAGCTTCAATACCATCGTCATGACAACCTTGCTCCAATACCAACTGTCACACCCCCATGCCGACGGTAGTCTTTCAACCACTCTTGGCGAGGTGCGGCACCACCAAACACTTTCTTTTCACCAATACTTATGTTCATGGACTACGCATAATCACTTTTTCCTACTTAGTTTGTGTTACTCAACCAAGTAATTATTAATGTTTCTTTATACCAATGATCACCCATACACATTCATTATCAACAACAATTATACATGAAGAACACAATTGCACAATATAAAGGGAGGGGAAACTCCCTGAACAATGAGTTTGCCTGAATACAATATATTATAATGTTTACAAAGATTTACAAGTATACTTGGAAACACCAAGTTTCCTACTTAGCCAATTTTACATCAAGGCCACACCTTCGTGTGCCAATAATGTTCCTTGCCCGAGTTGGGCGGGCGCGCCCTCACATGGACTGCTAACCACACTCCTCAACTGAACTTCTTTCACCTTGCACGACGAGCGGGTAACCCACCAAAGTCACCTGAGTCACCCTTGTTTACCTCTACATGGTGGGCAGGCGACCTCACCCAAGTCCCCTTTTCACCTTCGTGTTTATCCTTGCATGGCGGGCGTGCAACCTCACTCGAGTTGGTACCCACGCTCACCAAACAAACACCAAACGCCCTTACCCAAGTTCACCCCCGTCGTTTGCTTCTGCCCGGCGGGTGCCCTCACTCGAGACTTACCCATGCCTTCATCCGAATGATGGGTGCTCCTTTCCCACAACTTCACCCAACACCCAACTCTGTTGTGCGAGCTTATTGTGTAGTCCTGCCCGTGAGCAGGCACATAGACCTGCGCCTCCGCTCGACATCCTAACACCTTTGCGCACTTCTACTTGACGTTCGAATGATGAGTTCGAATGAGTGACCTCCAATGCTTCAACATCGCACGTTATATATACATGCTTTATGGTGGTCGTGCCACCCCTTGGCCGACCTTATTTCAAGCTAACCGATGCACTTTCTTTGTTATTTCATTCGGTCGGCCCATCAACCAATGCTCCAATAACAATTCTTCAACTGTCGGCTTGTCTGAACGAACCCGCCAGCTAGTCCTCTATAAATATACATTAATTGCTCTAATACTTTCGCACATGTGCTAAGTGTTTTCGCTCTACCATGTTATCATTCAACCATGCACTCATTTTCCCCCAAACTTGTCGCATGTCTCGGTGGTGATGCCTTTGGACCGCAGGTCCTTACATTCTCCCCCACTTGAAATCATTGTCGTCCTCAACAATATCTAATCCTGGCAACCATCTATCACCAAGATCAGCATACCTAGGTATACACCTCATCGGTATGTCAAACATCGGAAATCATCTCAATCCATGATCATCAACCACCCTGTCATAATTTCCACATGCTGCTCCCCATTGTGGAAGGTTGGCCCCTCCATCTCAAGCTACATGCTTCCTGCAACCTCTCGTGTCGACCTCATCATGTGTCATCCTCGTGTGAACTGCTGAGATGATACTCTAACACAATGCTAACACATCTCTGTACATGCCAACCCCCATGTTTGAACTAGTTGGGTAGCTAATCTATCTGTCACGCTCAAACCATGAGAATGCACATCCTCATGCCATCACCAATTGTTTCTCAGAACATCCTATCACATCCTCAACTCGATCAAGAATCCATCTCCATATAAGTGTAAGCCATGCTCAGGTCCATGAAGTAGTCCTCATCTCATCTCCAACATGTTGTCCATGATGTTTGGTGTCAATGTGCTGCATGAAATCATCTGCATCTATCCCAACATCATCCATCTCCTCAAAGTGAATGGATCATCTCATCAAACCCTGACTCTCGATTTGCCACATCCAAGTTCATGAAGCTACCTCCATCATATTTGTATGTGCCATCCCTCAAGTCTGCCATAGAAACAAGTATGCACCTGTCTCATATCCCATGTGTCAAAAGTGGTTGAGTCTAGATCAACCCATGCCCAAGTGTTGCCACCAAGGCATCATCATCATCGTAACTCCATCACTTCAATTCCACCATATATGAAGTCCTCAAAAGTCACAACAATCTCATTTCATCATGAGCTCTATGAGTCATCTCCAACCAACACTCTAGCAAACATACAAGTCTCGGCCCAAAGGTCTCTGCAAGATGGCTTAGCTCTCCATGTAAGAGGAATGCTCCATAGTCTGCTCACAACTCCATCCAAGTTCATGGCCTTGTTGTACAAGAGTTCACAACCTCCCCATCGGCTCATAAGTAAAACATCTCCATGTCACACTAGCAAATATACTTGCACAACATTCTTACCTTGGCACTTCTCATTGGATGCCCATAAGTTACACCTCTACAAGTGCTCCTGCATCATGCCCCTGCATAAGACTGTTGTGCTCCATGTCTCCAACCTAATGTCCATGACTAAGTTGCCCATGTAGTCCAACTAAGTAGACCCATCACAACAATCGGTCATCCCCATCCAAGTCTGCAATCTTCGGTCTAGTGAACTTGGTCACCCACCCATATCATCATCACATGAGTCTCCATCATAGCCTCCCCACTAAGGGTTCCACCAAGACTTTCTCTTGGTCTCGGACATGAGAAGTCCACCCAAGTATCATCATACTTCAAGTGTGTGCCCTCCTTCAATCTGTCCATGAGTGATGATAGGCACTTAGCCAATTCTCCATGTGGCTAAAGCATGACTCATTCTTCCACAACGATCATCATGTTCCTGCCTTGTCATGGGCCTTTGTACCTTCTACCATAAAGTTACAAATAACCCCAAAAAGTCATGCAACAGTAAAAGATCCTTGCTTCTCCATACAAGGTCTCATCATACACATCCATGGTAAGATCCTCCCTAGCATTGGAAAACTGATTTTTCCCTTCCCTGCATATGGTTCATCTCCCAAAAGCTCAAATGAAACACAAGTATCAATAGTACTTACATCATCATCATGAGGCTCCTCCATCTGAGTATCCTCATTCATCCATATCTACATACTACACGATCATCGTCCAACTTGATCAACATGAAGTTCAACCTCCATTGTTGTCACATTTGCAACATCCTCAATCATCATGGCTTCCTCTTCCTTGGTAGCACAATCTGCAACTTCTCTTGCTCAATTGTCCAACCAAGTTGAAGAAGTTCATCTTCAACATTCTTTTCCAAGACTTCAAATTCCTTTCGAATCTAGGGATTCTCTTCTTTCATCCGCTTCAACCTGTATGAGGTAAGAAAGAGCTTCCCTTCGCATTCTGCTAAACCTACCATGCCTTGTCGTTCAGCTTGGCCCAAACACTAAGCTTCACCTCTGCTAAACCTGTTTCAACATTCACCAGCTTCACCAATCATGAACCATCCCTTGTTCCACTTGTATGTGAAACCAGCTTCCTTCCCCTGCAAATACCTGTTTATACTGCCATCAACTGTCAAGATTCTTCAACCTTGAATTAGCTTCAATACCATCGTGAAGAGCAACCTTGCTCCGATACCTACTGTCATGCCCCCAAGCCGGCGGTAGTCTTTCAACTGCTCTTGGCGAGGTGCGGCACCACCGAACACGTTTTTATCACCAATACTTATGTTCATGGACTACGCCTAACCCCTTGTTCCTACTTAGTTTGTGTTTCTCAACCAAGTAATTATTAATGTTCCTTTATACAAATGAACACCCATACACATTCATTATCAACAACAATTATACTTGAAGAACACAATTGCACAGTATAATGGGAGGGGCAACTCCCTGAACAATGAGTCTTCTTGATTACAATATATTATAATGTTTACAAATCTTTACAAGTATACTTAGAAACACCAAGTTTCATACTTAGCCAATTTTAAATCAAAGCCACACCTTTGTGTGCCAACCAAGTTCCTTGCCCGAGTTGGGTGGGCGTTCCCTCACACGGACCACCAACCGCACTACTCAGTTGAACTTCGTTCACCTTGCACGACGCATGGGCAACCCACCCGAATCACCTTCTCTACTTGTACACGGTGGGTGGGCGACCTCACTCGATTCACCACCCACGCTCACCAATGGAAAATAAAAAATTTTCGAGTCTAAATTACCATTTATAGATGAGTGGACCTTATGAAATCTATTTGTGGGAAATATCAAGAGATTCAAAAACCATTTTCAATGCAAAACAATGAATTTATTATTTTATCAATTTTTGATAAAAAACATCTCAAATTAAATTGGATGAACACTATCCTTACACATAATTTCTTTATTAAAAAAAAAAATTCTTTCAAATAAATCAAATTTATAAAATTAAACGTAAAAAAAATAGTTAAAATAAAATGATTTAATTCATTAAAATGTTGAATATGTCAACATAAAATACAAATTTACAACCATACAATAAAAAATTCAGATGGTTTGAACCAATAGACAGAAAATAAACACGTGTTTCCCCACCGTCAAGCAAATGTCCACCACCAACTTTAAATTACGTACCCATAAAAACATTGTCCAAGAACACTAATGTTCATGAAATGTGTATCACGTGCATGCGATTGGGCTAAAAGAGTTAACTCAATGAATGTCATGATATATCACATGCAAATGACCACCACATAATAACTTAAAATACCTTGGAATACAAATTTGACAACATAAGAAGCTAAGCATACATGTGGTACAACCTTCACTATGTTATTAAGTCTACCGCAAACCAATGCGATTGATAAAAATGATTAGAATCTTTATGCAATTGGTTTTATTGAAAAGTTAGAGAGTGGATTCCATCCTTGTTTGGCCAATCGGATAGGATCCTTATTCTAATTAACTTAGTTGATAAATTAGAAATTAGAATCCAAACTTTGTCCTACTTGAATTGCTCTAAAGAATAAAATATTTATTAAACAGGAATATGCTATACAAATAATATCCACATGTTAAGTTCTTGAAAGTTACGTACTGGTACAAAATAATTCATTATGTTATTCAGTACTACCTATTATTATTATATAATTTTTATGTTCACTTATATTCTGTCAACTTCCCCATTACTAAACTAAAATCCACGTCAACTTCCCGATTACTAAACCCAAATCCAATTACTATGTCATTAACAAATGCGTAGGTTACAAATATTTGAACATTTGAACAAGGGCAGAAAGAAATTGGCTTCTTGTTAAAAGAGGAGGTGGCTTTCATTTATCATTGATACTAACCGAGCCATGATTAGCCATTCCAGAAACTGTACTAGACTTCAAATCTGAGTCAACCCGGTTGAACTTGCTGCCATGAGAGTTAGCGTGCAGTTTGTTTCTTTTAAAACGTCACCCTCTTCATTCTCCACTCCATTAACCATCACCTCCATCTGCATGTCCTTTGGTTCTTTCGAGGCTATCTGTGCTCCCAACTCCATTTTATTCCACTTCCAAATATCGGAGAGCTGTAACATAACACAAACTTACGACGCACATATGCCAGTTTATAAAGGGTTTGCAACTCCTCTGCTTCTCACCCTGTTTCCTGGAAATTGTATGAATATTCAAAACAAAATCGAAGAAAACAAATAAGATTCAAAACAAGGTCAAAATTGTTGACTGGAAACAAAATCGGGCCATCTCCCAACTTATAGAGAATACTAGGGGCACTCTCAATGAAATTTGTGGAAAAACTATGACAGCGAATCGTAAATGTAGTTTTTTTTAAGAGTGAAACCTACGTAACTTGAATAATTGTACCTAATTAATACATGCAGTAAAAGAGGGAAATTGACGTAACTTGAATAACCACGTAACTTAATAACCCTAACTAATTAATACCTGTTGAAAATCAATATAATGGTCAATGTTTCATGAAAGTACAAGTGGTAGGGGAGGATAGTTATTTTCATAGGGAATGCTTTAAGGCTTAACAAGTATTATATAAATGAAGTTATGATATTTTTGACATGGGGTATTGATAAATCATGGTATTGGATTATAATATTATCACAAAATTAATTTATAAATTACAACTTTCCATAATTAAAAACAAGTAAATTTCCATGGTTGAAAATCCCATTTGAGATATTCAACCTATTTATTAACATTTCTTAATAATTAATATTAATAATTATTATTTTATAGGTAATACTATTCTATTGATTTGAAACTAAATAAAAATAAAGTGAGGCTTCCACCTCTGCGGTGCTGAACAAAATTTTGTCAAAAAATATCATAGTCTAAACTTAACTGCCCAGCAAGGGGAAACCAGTCCGTGTAAACACTAGAAAAAGCCCATGTAGGGGTCTCGAGTTTTAACATAAAAAATGGTCGCACAAGCAAGCAGACCATGCCAGAGGGAATGATAAAAAAACAAAACACAGGAGAAAAACCTCAAACTGTAGCTCATGAAACCATTAGCGAGCGACAAAGCGACACCTAGGAACCAGGTCATCAGTCAGGATGGACACCATGGATGTCATCTGGAGGGGCCTCTTCTACAATGCAACACACGTACTCGTACCAGTCATCATCCTCTACTGACATGCTGTGTGGGATGCCACCAACTGTTTGTATGCCCGCTGGGCTGCCCTCAGCTACATGCTTGCTCGATGTGCCACCCAGGTCGCCACTAGTTGCCTTCTTGCCACCCGCTCTACTGTTGGTGGCATGCCTACTTCTAGCCAGTTCCTCGCCATGTAGAGTGCCAATTTTCTCAACCATTTACTGCTTGCCTGGGTCACAATCTTCCCTATTCTGCTGAGCATCCCTTTGCTTCTCGCCATTGCTCCTTGTTTGAGCTTCCTGAGGGTTGATTTCCTCACTGAAGGTAATGGTAATAGTGGCAATGATGAGTAGTTGAGGCAGAGAACTATGGAAGCAGAATTCGACCGTATGTTGAGAGGTATGAGGGGGAGGGGAAGATTGGCGGTTTGGGCAGCAACATTCTCTCTGTGGGCACCATGGGCCTGTGACCGTCCTATGCCACTGCAAGCAGCGGGGTATATTTTGGAGAAGGGACCATGGGAGTGAGTTATAGAAGGCGAGGAGGAAGGAGAAGTAGGTTCAGGGCTGGGCGTAGCAGGGGGGCGAATGCTTCTGCCATGACTACCCCCTCTTCTGCTACGTATGTAGTGGTGAGTGAGAGCCATGACAATGTTAATATTAGAGTTGTCAATTGGCGAGGCAGAGAGATTTCTGGGACTAGAGTGACTGTTTAGAAGGAAAAAAGAGGGATCATGAGCACAATTCAACTCACTGTATGTCGTTTGGGAGAAATGATAACCATTTCCCAAATACACATAGTAGAGTAACCAACAATGTCTGCCAGTGATAGTGTGAGAGCTCTGCTCCACGGCTTGAGGGGGGCATGAGTAGTTTATCAGCGGAGGGAAGGATGTATTATGGCTAGAGGAGGCCATAGCCTTGTGCGTGCTGCAGATATCTCGACTTGAGCACCAGAGTAATGGTGCCTGCAAGTTGATAGTTATTTGCCATAAATTGACCTGGAAGGGGACGTAGGTGGCCATGTGGCCAAGCCGCCTACCATCCTTCAATCTAATCGCCATTAATTACATCATAATCACCCGCATCCAAGTGTGCCTCTTAATTCTGTACCAATTCATTGTAATCCTGTATCTTGGAAGTGGTGGCAATAATGTTGAGAGTACCTATATGTAGAGTTTGTTCACTATCGACCCCTATGTTAGCCAAGAGATTAGCCACTTTGTTGCCATCTCTTCAGATATGTTTGAAGGTGACTGCTTTGTTGGTGGAGAGCCATTGTTTGATGAGCTCTAATCTTTCTGCCAATCTCCAGTTGCTAACCACTTTGTAAGTTGAGGTCCCCTGCAGAATCTGATTAACCATGTTAATGAGAATCTAAGAGTTGCCTTCAATTATTTGGGGGAAGAAACTGTGATGTTGAGCTAAAAGAAGCCCCTGCCATAGCCCTTCTAGCTCTGTAGAACTGTTCGTATCCCAACCAATTGAGCCTAGGAAGATTAGGAGAGGTTTTCCTGTATGATCCCTGAATACTCCTTTATAGCCTACTTTGCCTGGGTTACCTTTGGAAGCTCCATCAAAGTTTAACTAGATTACATAATGGGGTGGAGGGAGCCATTTATTTGGTATATTGTGGTGTAAAGAGAATTTACTATGTTTTTCCTGTACTTGGTTCAGCTGAAGATTCTAGTTTGTCCATATGTTCTGCTCCTATGGAAGGGAAGGAAAGTCCTCTTCATACCAAGTTTGGAGCATTAATGTTACTGAAGGTTTTTGCAAACATTGTTCCATAGGACTTCTAATGGTGTAGATTGGTCTTTGAAGATTTGATGATTTCTGTCTTTCCATATAGTCCACATGAGAAAACCTGGGATGATTTTCCATAAAGAGTTTAACAGTTTACTCTTACACGGATTGATTGCCGAACTACGTATGGTGTTGGTAATGTCCTCTTTAATTCTTCATTCTTTTTGGCACCTAAAACTTGCTTTTTTCCAGATTCAGTTTGCCAAAGGGCAAGAGTTCATGAGATGCAAAATGGTTTCTTCCTATTGTTTATAGTTGGGGCAAATGGAGGGCCCGTGGAAACTTCTTTTCCTTAGAGTGCCCCAAGTGAGCATTTTGTTTTGACATAAAAACCAGAGGAAAGTAGAGACATTTGGCCATATGTTGGGGGACCATACTTTGTCCCATAGAGGATCCTTAATTATTTGATTACCACTTAGTAGTTTGTAAGCCTCTTGAGTGGTGAAAGTTCCTCGTGCATTGTAACCCCATCGTATTATATCCTTCTTGTCAGAAAAACGATTTTTTCTATTAAGAAGCTCCGCCTCCAAATGTTTTTGAATGGACTCTATGCCTTGCCTGATGATGTGGGCCATGTTTATCCATTGGCAGTATCCCTGCATGAGAGTAGGCGTCCAGTGTTTGCTAACCTTATCCATCTAATTCTCTTCCCATTCGTGCATTTGGTGGGGTCTGATAAGGTCCCTGAGCTTGGGTCTTTGCTGCTATGAGTCATTCCAAAAACGTGCATGGTTTCCATCCCTTATTTCCCAAAAACTATGTTGTTGGATTATGTCTTTGTGTTGACTAGCCGTGTTCCAAGTTAAGGACCCTTTGCCTACTTCTGTGAGTCAAATTAACTCATCTGTTGGTCGGTTGTTTGCATATTTGGTTGTCCATAGGATGGCCCAGGGAGTATGCGGCGCAGAGATCCATTTCCACCATAAACGTCCTCCCATGATTGCATTGTTGTGCTGAGGATCACGAAGCTTGGTTCCCACTAAAATTTATAGAAGGCAGATCGTAGCCCACTTGACTAGTGCCAATTTTCTATTTTGTCCTGAGGATCCCCATAAAAAATTCCTCTGAAGAATTTTTATTTTCTTAAGCACCCATTTAGGTGTTGCGAGTACTGAAAAAAGATAAAGAGGCATGGATTGTAGGACAACTTTGACTAATACTAGACGATTGGCCATATTGAGAGCTCTATAAGTCCAGGAGGAAAGGCAAGCTTCCAATTTCTCCAAAAGCAGTTGCCAGGTAAAATGCTTTAAAGCAAAGTCAGTCATAGGTACACCCAAATATTTAGAGGGGACAGTAGCAACCATGAATCCAAAAATTTGAGCTATGTAAGATTGAGTGATGGAAGGGGTATGAAACAAAAAGATTTGGGATTTTGCATTATTAATGCTGGCACCAAAGGCCTCAGAGAACTCATTTAGGAGGGATTTTATTTTGAAGGCTTCTTGAACCGAGGGATGGCGAAACAACATATTATGATCGACAAATTGCTGGTAGGTAAAGGCAAGGGTGTTGGGGAAGGAAATATGTCTAAGTTGCTAGGACTGAACAACTTTTTTGATACTTCATCCAAGCCCTTCTGCCATTAGAACAAACAGAAAGGGGGAAAGGGGATCTCCTTGTTTGATTCCTCTAGAAGGATGAAAGGGAATGGAAAGGATGTCATTGACCAAAATGGAGAAAAAAGTGGAGGATATAAGACTCATAACCCATCTAACCCAAGGAGGTGAGAATCCAAAGGCTATTAGCATCCTTTGAGTGTAAGTCTAGCTTAATGTATTGAAAGATTTTGAAAGTTCAATTTTTAGGAGCATACCTACTTTTTTGAGGTGCTTCAGGGAATGTATAATCTCATGGGTGAGAATGATGCCATTCGTAATTTTCCGACCTTCCACATACCCTGATTTCTCTAGCGAGATGAGCATAGGTAGAAATGGCTTTAATAGAGAGGCAATGACTTTAGATATGACTTTGTAAATGACATTACAGAGAGCATGAGGCTTGAATTTTTCTAGAGTCAATGATTGAACTTCTTTGGGGATAGGGGCACTAAAAGTCACGTTCAGAGAGGGAAGCATCGATCGAGTAGTCTGGGATTCCTCAACAACCTGCTAGACCTCCTCTTTAATGAGATCCCAATAGTTGTGAGAGAAATTTCGGATAAAACCATCAGGGCCAGTCACCTGCCCTTCCTTGAGTTGTCACATAGCATACTGTACTTCCTGTAAATATTTCGGGTGAAGGAGGAGCTCATTGTGTTCTTCTATTATGATTTTCAGAATCTTATTTATAATCTTCTCTATCGCTAGATGTCGATTGACTTGTGATTCTTTATGCACTGCTTGAAGTAAGTAAGAAGCTCTTGTTCTATGTCTTCATGGTTTTCCAAACACTCTCCTTGCATATTCTAAATGTAAGTGATGTTGTTGTGCATTCTTCTCTGTATGGTAGTGCGATGAAAATTTTTTGTATTTATTTCTCCGTCCGTAAGCCGTCTCATTCTGGATTTGTGTTTCCAGAGTATTTCCTCTTGCTTTTCTCTTTCTGCCATTTATGTCTGAAGGAGCTTTTCTTGCTCTAAGAGTGTTTTGGTTCTTCCCTCAGTAATGATCATCTGTTGGATTCTTTTCATTTCTTGATCTAGAGCATTATGAGCTTGGAAGATATTACCAAAGGTTAGTTGATTCCACTACTTGATGTTATTTTTGAGATGTTTGAGTTTTTTTGTTATTGGTACATTTTTTAACCTTTAGGGGGGTTGAAGCTTTTCCAAATTGTATTTATTAGGTTGTTGAAGGTTGGATGCATCAACTAGAAAGCTTTGAAGCGAAAGGGTCTCTGTGTATTGCTCCCTAGTCTTTTCCATTGGAGCAAGATAGGCCAATGATCCAAGCGTGTAAGAGGTAAGATCGAGGGAGAGAGATCTCCTCCAAGATGGATGGCATTGTCAGAAAGAAAAAATATATCCAGTCGAGAGGCAATTTGCTGGGTGCCAGCTCTTCTGTTATTCCAAGTATAGACTCCATTATTGAATGGCATATCTATAAGCTAGTTATTTTGGATGAAATTCTTTAAATGGATGCTTTCACTATCTAATTTATTCTTGCCTCCGCTTTTTTCTTCCATTTTAGTAATCATATTGAAGTCTCCTCCTATGATCCAGAGTGGATGTGTTCTAGTGGAATTGATCAGAGATAATGTATTCAGAATGTCTATCTTGTGCATTGCCTCCTGGGGAAAGTATACATTGGTTAGGTGACCATGCACATTTGTCACTATTATATGGAAGGTGGCTTGAATATAATTCTTACTCACATGGATATTAGTAAGCATGATAGCTTGTTCATCCCAAGCTATTGCTAGACCTCCTGAAGCTCCTAAGGCATCCACTGTTATTGCTTGACTGCCTGGACATGCTTTTGCAAGGGTTTTACCAAGTGTGCTAGAGTTACATTTTGTTTCTTGCATGAAAAAGATTTGGGGTTTCTCGTACTGAATCATGTTTTTTATCATTCTGTATTTCCCAGGGCTATTTAGCCCTCTTATATTCCAAGATGTGAGCTTCATGTTTCATTATTGGGTAGGGCACTGTAATATTTTGTAAGCTTGGAATATCTTCCTGATTCCACCAGCATTTTCCCAATATGGATGGTTCTTTGGAGGTCTATTTCCTCCCCCATTTTGTATTGTCTTCAGGAATGATTTTTCCATTCGATTGACTTCTGGGTTGAATGCCTAAAGATCTTTGTTGTTGTGCTCTAGAAATGATGACTTCCAAATTTTCTAGTTTTCTTTCTGGGATCCTGTCAAATTCCTTTTTCTTGGATGCTTGTTCCAATCCTAATATTTCCAAATCTCCTATGTCTATACTTTCAGGCTCTTCCTCCATATCCTTGGCCTCACTACTATCCTCTCCTAAGTCTGTTACAATAGTGGTTTCTTGCTACAAAATGTCTATATCCATGCCATGATATTTCCAGATCGGTGTCAGATTGGGTGAGGAACTGGTTAGATCTATGGATTGCGAATGCTTTTGGCTTTGCCCTGAGCCTAATGGATTGAATTTGGACGGTACCTTAAGAGGATCCTTGGAGGGTAAGGGGAACTCCTTGGTGGTCAACTCCAGTTGAGCTAAGATCTCAAAGCTATTACTGGTGGATGGCATTGAAGTTGGCTGAAGGCCTTTTAGGATTTGGTTTTTTGTGGTTCTTTTTGCGATTGTTAACCTTAGTAAAAACTTCAGAATCGGGTTTTTCTAATGGGGTATAGGTCGGGGATTTTAGATTTAATGGGCAGTCATGAAAGAGATGGACAAGGGCATAACATTTTCTGCATCGAAATGGGACATGTTCATAATCTATTAACTGAATCCACTCAAAATCATAATGATATAAACTTACCGCATCCGGAAGAGCTTTGCTTAGATGCATATAGACACAAATGCGTGCATAGGAAGTATATTTGCTGAGTTTTGTCTCCTTTGCAATTTTTATGAACTCCCCCAATCCATTTCCATTATCTTTTAGAGAATCTTCATCCCAGTACTCCAATCGAAATGAATAAAGACGAATCCATACTGGTGCCCAACTTAGGTCTTCTTTATCTAGGTTGAATCTCTCAATCTAGTCTCTCAGGTAAAGACCAGCTGCATTGAAGAAATATGGTCCTCCATCGATTACCCTATTTCAATTTTCTATACAGTTGAAGACTGCAGTGAAAAAACCCTTTGGTCCCAGCTGCAAGTTGATGTGCCCTTTTGGTTTCCATTTAGCTACAATCCAACCATACAAGGCTTTCTCTGTGGGCCAGAAACCGATAAATTTCCATATTAAAGCATGATCTTTCATGTATTGGATTTGGGTATTGATTCTTTGACTTGGTAGCTCAATCTTAGGTTTTTTAGCTGCGACAGGTTTACATGTGGCCAATGTTGCTTTGGGAGCCTCATTTCCTCCTGTGTTATTTGTCTGCGTAAAAATAATCATTTCCTCCTCTTCCTGGGTCCTTTTTCCATCATTTTCCTGTGCTTCTGAGTATTTTCTTGATCATTGGGGGGAGGCATCGTGTCCTCCCCCTGGAGGTAATCCATGAATTGTACTCTATTCTTTGTTGTATATTACTACTCGTATTGTTGTAGAGTTGTTACCGTGATGCCATGATTTGTGCAGGTTTGCCATTGCAAGGTCTGACAAAAACCCTATACCGCCATCGTTTGCTCCAAAGCTCCCCCGGATGATATATCTTTACCATCTACTTTAATAATTACTATTAATAACAATATAAAATAAAATTACAATATAAAAAGTTTTATAATTTTTTAATTTTAACCTAAATTTTAAAATAAAGTAAATACTTTAATACTTTTTATTATTCATATTTATAAAACTTTTTAATTTTAATAAAAATTGACCATAAAGTAAATATTTTAATGCTTTTTATTATTGATATTAATTTAAATTGCTGTATTAGTATTACGTAACTTCATAGGAAACCCAGCCGTAGAAAATAATACTGATTCATATTTTGACTTGTAAATTACTTGCAGGCGTTGGTCTGCTTGGTGTTATGCTTATCACCACAACATTCCTCACGCTCGTAATGCTTATGGTATGGCAAACGAATCTAATTTCAGTGGCAGTGTTTCTGGGTGTGGTTGGATCAGTGGAGTTGATAAACTACTCATATTGTCTTTATAAGTTTCCCCATGGAGGATACATCTCCTTATCTCTTGGAGCAGTCTTATTATTTATAATGTATGTGTGGCATTACGCCCACATAAGGAAATATGCTTATGACGCGGAGCACATTGTGTCCGATGAACGCATTCAGAGTTTATTCAAAGACTTGAGCGTGAACAGAGTTCCGGGAATTGGGCTTCTCTTCTCGGAACTGTCACAGGGAGTTCCACCAATATTCTCACATTTTATGACCAATATACCGTCCATCCATTCCGTCGTTGTATTTGTTTGTGTAAAGTATTTGCCCGTCAGCACAGTCCCAGTTGAAGAGCGTTTTCGATTCGGACAAGTAAGTTCAAAAGCATACAAAACGTATCGATGTGTTGCATTGTATGGCTACGAGACATTAGGATTGGGAATGTGGAATTCGAAAATGAATTACTAGATTCCTTGAAACAATTTATACAATCCGGACTTCATCAAATTGAAATAAGAGTGAGCTAGAGATTTGACAATAATGACCATTCGACAGATAAATGTGCTGGGTCTAAGGGTGGTGAAATTCATGCTAGGGCCATTTCCCAAAGTCAAGTACTCAACCCCACCGAGATGGAGCTGCAGCAGGAGATGGATTTCTTAGAAAGAGCGAGAGAATCAGGTGTGGTATATTTGATGCGAGACAACCAGATGACTACGAGGAGGGGTTCCTCATTGCTTAAGAAATTTGTGGTTAACTATGCATATCCCTTTTTGAAGAGCAATTGCAGGCAGGGAACCACTTCTTTGGACATTCCCCACAGAAATATATTGCAAGTTGCTATGGCCTACGAGATTTAATTTCAACCAAATTTAGGTTTTGACCACCTTTAATAATTTAGTGAAGCTCAGCATGACTGTAACAGCCCTAAAATAGATATCTAATTAACTTATTAACATTAAATTTAAAATGTTGAAGAGTGCTTACCTGGGCTTACATGTGGTAGAAATAGGCTTACCGCAACAGGGTTTTGGGGACGACTCTCCTCCCAACCGTAGGCTCAATTGTGCAGGATTCTGCTACAACTGGCCACCCCCAAGCCCTCAATCAACGACCACCGCTAGTGCTCCTAAGTCTTAGTATACCATTCTCCCAAGATAATGAAAGATAGAATCTCAGAATGATAGAATGCAAGAATGCCTCTCATCTTCCTCACCATCTATTAAATAGAACAACATTGGATGGGGAACCACATGCACACATTCCATGTGTCTACTTGCAACTTGATTTTTAACCTTCTTGATTTTTTTACTTTTCTTTTGATTTTTAGCTCTTTTTATTGCTTTCTTTGTTTTATTACTATTTATTCTTATTTAGAGCTTTTAGTGTAGTTATTACTATTTTTATTATTATTTATTTTCTTGTATATTTTAAATATCATTTATGATATTATTTTATTATTTTTATTATGATTTATTATTTATTATTTATATTTTATTATTATTATTATTTTTTTGTATTATTTATTATTATTATTATATTATTATATATTATTTTTTTTTTATTTATTATTTATTATTAAGGAGTCGGATATTACATACTCTCCCACTTTAGGAACTCGTCCAATTATTGTGTATTATTTTTATTATTTATTATTTTATTTACTTCATGTTGCCAACACCCTCTGCTGAACTAGTATAACCAGCAGGCATCGAAAGTTCCCAACACCCCGGGGAATCTCAAGGAATCTCTGTCCTTTTTCCCACTTTCGGTACCAGGCTAAGCCTGACCCGGTTTGTATCCTAGTCTAAGGCTGGCCCCAAGGCTCGCGCCTGACTCAGACCTCATCTGCCACAAGGCAGGCATCCGGTCTGGTACTCCATGACCCCGAGCATCTCGCAGGCTGGCCCACTTCCTCCACAACTACTAAGACGCACAGCCCCAGGCATCGAAGTCCTTTACATCCCTTCCAGACTTTGGCATCCCAATCCAATAACAGGCACCTAGCCTGGAACATCAGGCACCTAGCCTGGAACATCAAGTACCAAGCCTGGAATCATCAGGCACCAAGCCTGGAACATGAGGCACTTGGCCTTCTCAAGATGGTCCCATAGCTCTTCAAGAGTTATCCATCAAGAGCTATACACAAGACAAAGGAACCACTGACATATGTAGTGTTGATTGAGTTTTGTCCCCAGCCCATATGGTGTTACTTATTCTCCCTCCTGCATATGGGCTCGCACGAGATCATCAAATAAATCAGCCCTCTCGGCCTATTTGTGGAGTCCTGTGAATCATCACATCTCAGCATGCCTCCAATGCATTAACCATACCATCATAGTATGATAGGAATAATCCACATGCCAACTCTTGCAAGGAACTACATGCACACGCATGTCATAGATTTGTACGGAACTATCGCATGCGTCAGTTATACCATCACATTATTATATCAAGACATATCACGAGTTAACATAAATGAACCACATGTCAATAATCCTCATATTATAACATCATAATTCCTATGCCACGTTATATATCATATCCATCATGAGTATTGAACATTAAATACTTATCATCAGGTAGCAAATGAAAATGTCAATATACCTTGACATAATGTCATAATTCCTATGCATATCACTATTATCGTATAGATACCTTATCACTGTAAGAACCATATGTACATCATTATCTTCCTACCATGATATCATGAAACATTGTCAGTATGTTTTCATCACGGTGTCAATCACTTTTCAATAATCATTTCGACATCTAAGTACATCGTTAAATTTCATAATTATCATCTTGAGTCTTAATCCCTCGTCATATATTCTTCCTTCCCAAAGGAAATTTTGGTGAAATTCATTACTAGTGATACCATCATTATCATCTATCTCAAAATTAAAATCCCATTGATTTACCGTTTGGCTCACTGATTCCAATATCTCTATTGCAAATACTATTTCCAGCATGATTTAACTATATATCATGTTTAATTGATTTGCACAGGGATTTGTTGATCAATCTTGACTTATTTAACAATTAGTACTTCAAAGAATTATTTTCTTATCTCATCGAGTTCGTCACGTTCGATACCAGTTGATTGCTTAATCATAAATTGACCCTTTCCTCCAGTTGGGCAAAAGATTCTTTCTTATTAAATAGTATCATTATTCAAGTTGGGCAACATTCCTTCCTATATCTTCCAAGTTATCATTACTTGGTCATCATGTAACTTCATACATTTTTCTTCCCAACTTGGGTAATACCTGAAAAATAAATTCAATAAGATATATGTAATCCGCTTATCCACATAATAAAATTACCTGACCATACGTCTTGTTGTCCATAATTCATTCATATAGTGAGTCACCAATGGAAAACTTTACAATGTGGCTCTCCCATTAGAGGGAAAATTGTTATAGATGTTGTCATGTACACACTTATCCTTTCCCATCATTTTATCATATCATCCAAGTTCCGTAAAATTATTACCATATTTATTCAACTTCATTGATTGATTGCCAATATTTATTCTTTAGGTGCATCATCCTTAGATAGACCTTGCAGTGATACCTTTAGAATACCAAGTTACCAAATTCTTCCATTATGTTCCAAAATACCACAATACTCTTCTTTTATGCTCCAAAATAGGTTGTTTCTTCTTACTAATTTATTATCTTTGTTGTGATATTTCTTCTTTATGACCTTAAATATTTGATCTAAGCTGGCCATAATCACGTGAACTATCATTAGTTACCAAAAACTACAAGTTTCTTATTCCCATTCCTCTTTAGACAACTTTAACCATTACGAACGTCATGGAACATTATACTCAACATTTGAACTTTAATCCAAATCTGTATGGTTTGCCACTGAGACTAAATATACCATCATGTAGCTTGATGATGTTCAATATGATATGAGTAGTAAATGAACCGATACATGTAATTTGAATGGCAATTGCAATGCAAAATTAGATTTACTAGAAGATCATATGGATAGAGTTGTATTCTTGCAATAGTGGACCAAAGAAATGCCAAGCAACTGCTATTCTTAAAGGGCAGTAATCGAACAAATAATTAGTGAATAATATGATCAACATTCACAGAATGTTATTTCTGTGTTTTTAGATCATCCTGAACCATAGATGCAGGTGAAAAATGATCACTAAAGGTAATAAGATATCAGAGTTTATCCATTGTGGATTGGAACCGATTTCACTATTTTCAGAGCACTTTAATTGGTGACAATTTCAACTTCAATTATCCAATTACTTCAAGTGTTATTTAAACTGTGTTAGTAAAGTGAACCAGCATGCCAGTATACCATATCAAGATTACAAGATTACATACCTTTCCAATGAATTACTGAATCATAAAAGTATATCTTAACTATGTCATACCATATAATGAGATATTAATGTGAACAGAGAACCAAAGAATTGGCATGAGAAAGAAATGAGGAACTAATGAATGCACCAGACTTTAAGTTATACTAACAATATTTTGCTGTCAAGAATCTGATTGTTGTAGCTTATTGCTAAGAATATATCTGTCCTTAGATACCAAATTGGATAGCTAATTAAGAAAAACTGCAATTTGATGTGAGTCACTAGATGATCCAATCCATCCACTAATTCACCTTTCAAATGATCATTGAATGCAAGATAAGGAGTACTAATGATCTAGATTCTATCAATCACGGAGATGTGGTTCAATATCCACCAAAAGTCAAAGAAGTGCTTCGAGTCTCGTGACTAAAGAATCTTTTTCCTATTACAAGATTACCATCAATCCTATGGAAAGTATATTATCTACAAAGTGGATGCCTTTTAACCAGCTAAGGCCCATGAAGACACTGGTCATGAAAAGTCCTCATCACTGGGCAACATAAGTACATAGTGGAGCTTCCTGGATAACCCACGTAAACCTTTTTATGAAGAAAAACTAGTACTATCGGATGATTTATTATATGCTTTGAACAAAGTCGTATGACCAAGCAAAGTCAAACTAAAGTGACATTTTCCTTTTAATCACATTCAGTTACCCTTTTCATGTCATGTGTTAATCTATGACAGTATAAAAGTTGTATTGATGTTTAGTTGAGTAAATTGATATGATATATGGAGAAGTATTATTAATATGATGTATATGTCATAAAATTTATGAATCAAGCATAAAAATATTCCACACCATAAAGAAAAGACACTGCCACCCGACCCAGAACCGGATCGGATGACGGGGAAGGTTATTCCTCCTCAACACAAAAAATAATGATTTTATTAATTATATGGTCTGCCTGCAAGCGCACACGCAAAGGCAACACCATCCCTTAAATTACAATACATTTAGCCATATTAATTTCCAGGATAAGACATAAAATTGCCTGCATAAGACATTAGACATAAGGTTGTAAGCTTGCAGTCGTGGCTATGCGTACAATGTCGAGAAATCTGCACACACTATAGATCATTAGTACCATTTACGCAATCAATAGTACCATTTCCTCATCCAAGGTAGGTAATTCTTTAACACGAAAAATCATAAGCTTCTTATTGACTAATAACTCTCTCTAAAATACCAGAATGGTTATTGTAATGAACCAATCTGGTTCATAAATGCTTTGATTCTAATGCAATGACCAATAATCATATAAGGACAAAATGTTGAGATTCAAATGGATGAATGAGACACAATTGGCTATTCTCACCTGATTAATGTAAGGGACCTAACCTACTATGTTCCATTTGAAATAGATACTCAAGACTATATATCATAATTGTTGTCAACCTGACTGATACCCAACTCATTCATAAGGTTCATTTCGAACAAAGTGCTTAATACACTAATGCGTGTTTTGCAAATAAAATGATTGTGAATCACTATACTTTTGAAATTTAAACATGACACAATTTGTTTGTGTTAATTCACATAAAATATGAATCATGTGATGGATGGAATTTCTTTGGCTCATTCAGTAAATGACTTAGATCAAGGACCTTTAATCTATGCATATATCCATACCCAATTGACTAACATCACCACACATCCATGTAACTGGAAATCTAGCTCAGAATTTGTTCTATGTGTAATCGATCCAAGCGAGAAACAATTAAAACTTGTACACCACGGAAAACATGACCTTAAACTTTCTTTGGATCATTTATTAGCTTCTTTATATAGCCCTATTTCTCGCTGACACATTAATGAAGCAGCTTCTTTATATAGTCCGATTTCAAAACATATAATTAGTTCGACTACGAATATATTTCATATGTTAATATAACTATAGTTTATGGATTTATTGCCACTATAAACAATGCATTCATAGATTTGTAATTAACACATTAGCCCATAAAGATGCCCAAAAATAAACATATCAACCTAAGATCTTATCCAATGACTTATGCTGACTATCCGTTACCTTCATGCCATTCTATACCTCTGAAATCAGTTATAGCAGACTTGGTTTCACTTAGAAAATTAACAAATCAGTCCTCAAAATTATGAGAAGTGCCAAAAGGTGACAAAAAAAATGTATGCAATTAATTTCTCAATATTCTGATCTTTGATATATAATTTCCAAATGCTGCAAACATGAGACAATGAGCTACCAATGAGGATGCCCAAACCACCTCCAATAGAAAGACCAACAAATTTCAGTCCTTAAGAGCCTCTTCGGCCTTACTCAGAAAAGGATGGAATTTTGTTAAAAAAATACAGTAGAATGACAATTTCCAAGCCTGAAATATAAAAATTCCCGAGATAGATTAGTTTCAAATTTGAGTTGAATTAAAATTTTAAGGCCAATTTAATTGTAGCTTCAATGGTTTTACACTCTAGCTCAGAAATTGGATATCAAAATGCACAGAAAAAAACCTTTAGATTCGATTCCAAAATCTAGGTACAATCCAAGAATATATATATATTAAGAGTATCATGCCTCAAAATTTTCAAGAAACTTCACATCAAGACCCAAAATTAGTCCTAAAAGCCTGCACATTTCTTCTAGAATCAAAAGATTTGCACCAGGTGAGACAGATGGGCTTGATGCTCACGTTAAAATTGAAACTAGGCTTCCTTTCTGTCTGTTAAGAAACCAAGGGTCAGAACAAATAATTGTATGTCAAATTAGATGAAAACTCCTCAGGGAGATAGGCTTGAAAACGTTGATGTGAAACCATCAGGCAAGCAAACAGATTAGCCCAAAAATATAACGAAATCGTTACCCAAATTTCCGAGGTCACTACAAAGATATGAGATTAACCCACTAAAAAATGAGAAATAGAGAAGTGCGATACATTAGGGCTTGCAGTTGTCAAAAATTATGCTGTCTCACTGCAGCTAAAATTGAAGTAGGAAATACCCTAAAATATTTATGAATTTTCAGTGGAAACAAATCAATAATGAAAGAAATATTTCTTCTAAATCCTTGTGGCCCTAAAAAAAAATTCAAATTTGTTTGCAGCCTGCAAGAAAATAGGCCCAGAAAAAGCAATTCGTTCTGCAAGCAAAATATTAACAAACTCCCAATGAAACCCTTGCAAAGGAAATGTTGTAAGTTAAAATCCTTTAGAATAAAACGAATTTTATCCCAGATATGGGCCCAAAAAGCCTCTCGGTTTGAGGAAGAAAAGCCTGCAACTAATAAAGAAAAATTTCGAAGAAATTGTGCTGCCCTTTCAACAAAAAAGGGAACTCATGGTTGTAGCCTTGCCGTCTTCAAGGAAAGAAGCCCCAGACTAAACCAGATGTGCCAAAAACTTTAGGACCATACTAGCGCACAAAATACACCACTAATGCCCTCTTGCAGATAAATGATTCATTCGTGTTTCCCTTTTCCATTCACACAATTATATATATATGGTGCATAGATAGACTAGTGATAGACAGATAGACCAGTCATTAACAAAAGAAGTCTCAGTGTTGATCAAAACGTGCAGAACATACCAAGAACCTCCAAGCCTCAATCTCATTTCACACCTCCATTCACCGCATTCTGTAGCTTTTCTTTTTTTTTAAAACGAATTAGTGAGTTATGTAGTTAATATATTTCTTCACGAGTTTACAGAGCCACCTCAAATAATAAAAGGTATGAAACTTCCAGTCTGAAAATAAGACTCAAACCAACAGTCATCTATTTTGCCCATTTAATCAAGTTCGAATATCTTATTATGGAACCAAAATGTAGTCCGCAACCATCTATTGCATGAATCGCTCAAAGGAAAAGAGTTGAATTGTTAACGATATGGAATAAGAAAATAAAATCGAGGGAATGTGCAATTAAAACAGACCATTATGGCATGAAAATTTCTGATCCAACATTGTGGTAAAAATCAACCCAAACATAACAAACAAAGAGGTGCATGCAAGACTATTGGGCAAACTTGTGACTAGAATTACCTGTTGTAAGTAAATAGTTAGAGCTGTCTTCCCTTTCTTACTTATTTTTGCATAAGTACTATTATCTCCGATTCACCAAGATTCAGCCTATGTTCAGCCCAACCAAGTTGAATCTATGTGAAAAAAACTGCTTTCAAATGGATAAGTGACAGAGAGAGAAGAGCTCGTGATTTTTCCTAGACGGATCTCCTCGACCTGCAAAGGAAACTAAGAACAAAACTAAAATCGCAATGCTTTCAACCATGAAATTTCCTTTCCAAATTTCGATCTTTACTCTAGAAGAAACCCTCTCGATTTGCAAAATAGAAGTGTTAGAACCCTATAATTTATTATTTTTAATATTTAACTTTATAATTTATATATACATAACCCTCATACAGGTTGGAGTTCAGTATAATTAGCACAAACTCTACACATATTGAAAAAATCTAAAACAAAAGAGTGAACATGTAATTCATTTAATCATCAACAGAACATAACTAATCGGGAAATCTACTAAAAAGATTGTACTGTGGCATGAGGCAATATGAATGCATTGCCTTGAACAAAACTGAAGCAGTCAACAAGATTATGAACTGCAAGTCTGCAACACAAAGCAAAGTATGCAATCTTCAACATTTAAGCTAATATCAGATTAGTCACTCGAGCGTTAGGATATAGTTAGTACAATTGATGTTTACTTTCAATTTATGTGAGAAAAATATATCTGCAATGTAAACTTATAAGACTGGAAATAATGCTTGTTGCATTTCACCTACAAACATCAATCGTTGGGAGAAAAATCTCATGCAATTGTAAATAAAAATCGAAAGCCGCAAGGAACAAATACCATACAGGCAGAACAACAAGATCGCTAGTATTGTGCCCAAACTCTTCTATTCTCTTCAGACTTGCCAGATAGAATTCTCGTGAATAAGGTCAGTCTGGTCCTTTGGTTCTTTGTAATGACAGATTTAGTTCCAACTCTTCATTAAATTTACTTCTAGATACCTTCAAAATTTGAATGCATGCCAGCTATTCTATTAAATCGTATTAGCCTAAATCTTGGCCCTCGTACAAATTTATATCTGAAATATGATTAAATTTCTCACCAATAAGAATTGGAATCTTCATAAAAAAAACCAACTCCAGCCCCTTTTTGATTGCTATTACTGCGACGATCATATAAAGAACCTTCTATGCTATAGGTAATAGGAAAAACAGAGCACTTCAACATGGGTAATTCTTGACAAGCTTGAATTACAAGCTTGGATAATAGAGTATCCCGCAGGTAATATTCTCTCCTCAAGCTTTTGCTCCACTCAAGCTTTTTGCTCATTATGAGAATCTAATATGCATGCTAATTTGAATCTATATTATCAGAGTGTACATGCATAAATAGATGAAAAGTACGTGGAATACTCGGGGAGATTAATAATCAAGTGGTAATTTTGTAGCCAAGAAACAGTGCACGTTAGCAAACATAAACATGAGCAATAGATTATAATAAGCATGCTACCAATTCCTCTGATAAATATATATATTTTTTTTACTCAAGCATCTATGCTAAAATTGTAGAGAAACGAATCTAATTCCAAATCCAAAGTCGATACGGGCAGAAACGTGATCACCAAAACCAATCAGAATATAGCTATGCAGTAAGTATCCATTGAATAAAGAAAATTTACGGCATAGTGAGGGTTTGAAAAATTATGCCACCTCCTGGAAGTAATCATCCTGTAATTTTAAAACAAGTCAAGTTAAAAATTCCAACAAAGTAAATTTCTGCATGCCCATAGCCCTAAGGGTTTAACCTGCTCTCATACCATATGTAACAACCCTAAAATAGATATCTAATTAACTTATTAACATTAAATTTAAAATATGAAGAGTGCTTACCTAGGCTTACCTGTGGTAGAAATAGGCTTACCGAAACAGTGTTTTGGGGACGACTCTCCTCCCAACCGTAGGCTCAATTGTGCAGGATTCTGCTACAACTGGCCACCCCCGAGCCCTCAATCAACGACTACTGCTAGTGCTCCTAAGTCTTAGTATACCATTCTCCCAAGGGAATGAAAGATAGAATCTCGGAATGATAGAATGCAAGAATGCCTCTCATCTTCCTCACCATCTATTAAATAGAACAACATTGGATGGTGAACCACATGCACACACTCCATGTGTCTATATGCAACTTGATTTTTAGCCTTCTTGATTTTTTTACTTTTCTTTTGATTTTTAACTTTACTGATTCTTTTTATTGCTTTCTTTGTTTTATTACTATTTATTCTTATTTAGAGCTTTTAATGTAGTTATTACTATTTTTATTTATTTTCTTGTATATTTTTAAATATCATTTATGATTTATTATTTTTATTATTTATTATTAGATGATTTTATTATTTTTATTTATATTATTATTTATTTTGTATTATTTACTATTTATATTATTATTATTATTTATTATTTAAAAAGGGGACAGATATTACAATAACTGTTCTTAAAATGTGGTTTGGAAATTGAGAAAAGTCCATTTCGAATCTCTAATTTGTTAATATTTATATCTATTATATTTGTAGGGTAATACCTTTACTGCACCACGTTAAGTTAGTGGGTTTGATAGTATTTTATAACACCACGTTTAAATTAAGTAGGGTTGATAGTTTTATCAATAACCATGTAATTTAGTAGTGTAGGCCTCCGTGCAGCATGGAGAAAGTGGTGAGTGGTTCGAACACCCTCTATTATTTTTTTTTATATTATTTAATAAATATAAAAATAACAGAAATTAATAATTATATATAATTAATATAATATTAATTATATTATTTTAAAATTAATTTTTAATTAATTTAAATACTTGATAATGGAAAACCATTATATTAAAATGTAATTTTTTATTTGTATTAATACTTTTCTTAAAAAATTAAAATTAAAAATTTGATTTAATCATTTTTATATAAAAGGCATATAAGGTTTATGAGAAAAGAAAAAAAATTCATTATAAATCACATGATAATCCATTTCTAGACTCGTTTCAGACTAACGAGTGTGGTTCATCATCATGACAAGTTGAAGAATTAGATCATGGCTGCAAATTAAATAAGGAGAGCAGATCCTCCAATCGCTATGTTTGACTGGAAAAAACGGCTGTATTAGGTCAGACTGGACAAATGGCATATTTTACCAAGAAATGGCTAGATTTGACTATTTAAATTGTTTAACTATAATAATATTATTATTATGTTAAAATAATATTATTTTAATATTTATCAAGTGTTATTTTAAGTAAAACAGATGTTGGGCTAACAGTATTTCATTTAGGGAATATTTACCATAATTTTGATTGAAATGTAAACATATAATAACTATTAGTAATTGAAAGGTTTTAATATTAATCTAAATTAATAATGATTAATGATATATTAATAGTATTAATCCTCTTATTAATGGCTTGTATAAGTGATTCAAAGTAAAGTCTATCTAATTGGAATAAGTGTTAATAGATCTATAGATATTAGTAAGGAATTTAATAGTAATAATTAATATTAATTATTGTTATATTGTTTAAACTAGATTATTCAGATTAGACATGAAAAGGGAGAATATTTAAACTAATATTTAACGTCTATAATTAGTAACAGTATGGATTTAAATATTAGTTATTATTATATTATTGTTGTTATAATAA